>JAFVLL020006651.1:19723-78333 GCA_021397915.2 Tor tambroides
ATAATGCACATTCAATATAGTTCCCCATATACTATGACAAGAGTAGCACGTTGTCACAAAATGTAATCATGTGTTAAATTAATTTAGTAATTTTAACAAAATTAAAATTCTCCGTTTTTCTTTCTTTTTTTTAGCAAAGACTTTGATGCACTGACCTAATCTAAGAACTATTCACCAGAGCAAAAAAAAAAAAAAAAAGAAAAAAGCTCGGCCTCCTCTTATTTGTTCCTCGAGTCCGAATGACCGCGCGCTCGCTCTGACTGACTCAAATGCTGACGTGTTGCTCCGCCTCCTCCACAACATTTGGTTTCGCTTAAAACTAAAATACTATTACAAATAACTGCATTTCGAAACAGAAAGGTGACTCCACGATCAACTTCTGTTCTGTATGAACTTAAGAGAAAAATGTTCATCGTGTTCATCTTTCTCACGTACTGCATTACAACTCTATTATGGCGAGTCCAGATCTCAGCTTGAGTCTGCCACATCACTGAACGATTTCATGTGCAAATAACCCCCAAGAGTCCATTTTGCCGTATTTTATGTCAATAATACCAAGAGATTTCATTGGGAGGTGGCACGTTTTACAACATAATAGGCTGTAAAGGTTTATTACCGTGTAATGGATTTGAAGCGAGTCTCCCATCTCTGATATAATCGTGCATGTCTCCGGCTTCACCTAAAATGGTCAAAAACATAATGTTGAGAAATATTACAGAGTGGACGTCGTAAGGAAATGAAATGCGCAGACCATCGACTGTAACGTTACTCAAAAAAGATGCAACATTGTGAATATGCATGGTTCCATTGATACGTGAATGTAAATTTGTTATTAAAGCATGCATGCAGCGAGCCGCTACGTGGACTCTTGTAGTAATAGTCACTCTAGCCATTCATTAAAAAAAACTTGACCCAACTTACCAACGTCTCCACAACCAACTGTTCAATCACGCTTTCTTTGCTATCTCCGTCCTCAGCTGCAGCAAATGCAAAAGCTGCGAGGAAAATCAAGGCGATTCCTGTCCGAATTCGCATCGTGCCTCACGTTATGAGAAAATCAGCACCAACAATAACCACGAAAAGGATAAAAGCTACTCTAAGTGGCACACTTCCGTCACGAGAGTCGCCCCACTGCAGCCTGCGGCGCTGAGAGAGCCAATAAATACTCGGACACAAGAAGTCACCGAAGGCGAGATGCCAGTTAAAGCTGATGTGTTATTATAGTGAAGAGATAACCGCTGGGTTAGACGACCCTCGAGCACTGGACCAATACCTGGGTCAGTGGAATCCCCGCCTCATAATCCGCCAGCATCCCAGAAGTCTCTCCACATGGCTGCTGCAGTTAGAGAACTGCCCCGCTGGAGGGCGCGTGATACTCTGCGCTTGAGAAAAGCACCACTGCATCCTTTTTGTTTGTTTGTTTTTTTTGTTTGTTTGTTTGTTTGTTTGTTTGTTTGTTTAAGGGCAAAGTGTGTAATTTCTGCTAAACAAGCGTCAGTAACCGGATCTCCAAAAATAATAGTTGTTGTCAGACAAGTTTCCTGACAACTCCCCCGTCTTCCATTGGTTTTACAAACAGATAGCTCCGCCCCTGCCATGCTGAACCAATGAGCAATGAGCATAAAGTATTTTATGATCCGAAAAGTACGCACTTTGGCTTTAAGATTATTTTCTTTACAATAAACTTTAATAAAAACATAGATAAATGAGAATTATATAAATTTTAATCTTTAGTCTATAATGCTTTATCAACATAAATAAGCTATAAAGGCGCACCATCTAGCCTAATTATTTGCTTCTTTGAATTCACATTAGGTTGACAATCTTATTTTTATATTTTTAAGTTATCTTTGAGTTATCAAGTTATTATTGCAAATTATGTTATTTTAGTTTCACTTTTTATTATTGTTATTTTATTATCATTAGTTAATGTTATTTTAGTATCCTTTATTTCTCTGTTTTCATTGTAATTTTAGGTTACATTTGAATAATTTTGTTGTGTATTTTGTTATTATTTTTATTATTTTTTAGTTTTTATTGAAATATATTTATGTAGGCTAGTTCGTATTAAGTTTTAATTTATTTAGTTTTAGTTATTTTAGTGCTTTATCTTAAAATTAATGAAAACGAGAAATGGCTTGCCATGGCAGCTAGCTGAAATAAAACATTTCAAAAAGTTATTTCAGTTAATATTTAATTTAGTGCTGTCAAATGATTAATCGCGATTAATCACATTCAAAATAAAAGTTTTTGTTTACATAATATATGAGTGTGTACTGTGTATATTTATTATGTATATATAAATACAAACATGTGCATGTATATATTTAAGAAAAATATGTTATGTTTATATATTGAATTTTTTATATATAATATAAAATATAAGAATATAAATATATAAATGTATATACATGTAAATATTTTCAAAATATATACTGTACGTGTTTCTATTTATATATACATAATAAATATACACAGTACACATACTTATATTATATAAACAAAAACCTTTATTTTGGATGTGATTAATCGCGATTAATTGTTTGACAGCACTAATTTAATTACAAGTAGTGATATTTTGTAATGGTTTTAGTTTTAGTTTAGTTTAATGATAACAATCTGGAGTAGACCGCCATGTGATGTAAGTTACTAAACTATATTAAGCGCCAGTTTAACAGTTTATTTATTGTTTCATTTCAAGACTTAAAATGTCTTTTTATTTTCCCTTTTGTTTCCATATAGCCCTAAATGGGTCAAAAAATAAATGCAGGCCTACACATTTTATACTTCTATACAGAAATGCTAGATATTCGCTCAGAATTTCCAGTGAAGTTGTAGTCTGAAGGACTGTTGTGACACCTCAAGCATTTCCTTGACATGCCATTTGTTTGGCTATGCTACCTGGCCTGACTGGAGGCAGTCTCAAGATGCGAAAACCAAACATCGCGAGAAATCCCCATCCAAGCCTGTGCTGTCGGCGTAAACTCTCGTGAGATTCTCTCTCTGTCTCCACAATCGGCTGGTGTCAGCTCGCAAGGTAATGCAGATACGTTCAGTTGTTGTGTTTGCTTTAAAATGAAGCGTTTGGAAGTGGTTCTGACGGGTTGAAATGTTGTCTGTACGTTTGGTGAAATATGTCAGCGCGTCTTATATTGCGGCTGGAAACGGAAAGGCGACAGGCCTTCCGCGAGGCACGTACCGTCTCTCTATTTCTCCAAATGAATGAAGATCTGTATCACAGATGATGTGCTTGCTGTCTTACGCCTCTTCAGACATTACGACGGCTCGGGTTTTAATTGATTCCGGTTTGCTTTTGCATGAATTGTAGTGATCTTGCATAAGAACAATTTCATCCTCCTGCTTCGTGCCAAACGCCTCTCTTCACGGAGAAGCTCCTATCTTTGTATCCTACGCCGACATTGTCAAAGGGTCGTAGGCCTCTATGAGCTCCAACAGACCGTCAGTAATCCAAATTATTAATGTAGAGCCGTATTAATGTTTTTAAAGACCGTCGTATTAGAAATCATGTGGACCTCCGTCTAGCGCAGTTGTATTTCGATGTCTCGTGACTACATTGTTGGGGTCTCTTGCACGGGTTTGAGAAGAATCATTCAGAAACAAGGAAGCCTTTAAAAACGACGAAGTCTGTTACAAAAATAGTTGGAAATGATATTTGTGAAGTGTTTTGTGTGGAAGGGGTTTGCTGGAGGTGGGTCGGGCGTCAGCACCATGGACAGCTCAGCCGGAGTCAGACCCCAGCAGCATCATTATCAGATTACTATTCATCACAAACACCTTCTCGTATTACTGTCTTAGTGGACACATTTACATGTGCATTAAGTATAGTTTGTTGCTGGTTATGCACTTTTAATATTGTTACCTTTTGTCTTGATTTGAAAGGGGAGGCCAGGGCTAGTTGTCACACTTCTGTCATTATTACTAGAATTTCTTTCTAGTTATGTTTTACGAAACAAAATCTATTGAACATTTCTGCTGTGGCTAGGAAAAAAGAAAGATACAGTTTAACACACTTTGACATTTGGTGACAACATAACCCAGTAGCAGGGCATTGTGGCATTATAAGCTGTCAAATTATGGACATGCTATTTTTTTAACTTTTTTTTTTTCGGCAAAGTTGAATTTTTGACCATGTAACGGCAACATGTAAAATGTAAAAAAAAAAAAATTTTAATTACGCTGACATAAAATGTTTTTACAAGTCCTGTGGTCGCAGTTTAACATTTTCATTTAAAATCTGAACACGTGTCAACGATGTGCTTTTTATTGTGTTTTGTTTTAGCCTGGATTTGTTTAACCAATATAATAATAATTGGTGTTTCAGTTTGATGGACAGAACCAACAAATGAAATTTTCCGAAGATTTACTCACCCTCAGGCCGTCTTCCAAGAAGTAGATGAGTTTGTTTCTACATCAGAAAAAAAAATTGGAGAAATGTAACATTACATCCCTTGCTCACCAATGGATCCCCTGCCGTGAATGGGTGCCGTCAGAATGAGAGTCCAAGCAGCTGATAAAAACATCACAATAATCCACAAGTAATCCACATCACTCCACTTTAACAGCAAACATCAGTTTATTACATTTGTAAAACACAAAAATCATTGCTTCCGGCTAAAATACAAGTCCATAATTCTTCATAATAATAATTTCTCCAGTGAAAAAGTCCATTCCCTGTTTTCCTCTCACATCAAAATCCACTGAAATATTTGTTTAGAACTGTTTCAGACTGTTTTCGCTGTGCATATTTCTCTTCTGATTTAGACAACTTTTTAACTGGAGAAAACAGTATTAAGGATCAAGGACTCGTATTTTAGCTGAAAGTAACAGTTTGATAGACTTGTGGACGTCATAAAGGATTTGTTTCTCACAAACGCACAGATTTTCAGATGTTTATTGATGGACTAGAGTGGTGTGGATTACTTGTGGATTATCAAGATGTTTTTTATCAGCTGTTTGGACTCTCATTCTGACGGCACCCATTCACTGCAGAGGATCCATTTAAGTAATGCTAAATTTCTCCAAATCTGTTCCGATAAAGAAACAAACTCATCTACATCTTGGATGACCTGAAGTAAATATTCAGCAAATTTACATTATTGGGTCACCTATTTCTTTAAAAGTGTTTAAAACAAGGTGTTTGAAACAAAAACACAAAGACACACAACACACTGCTAGAGAAGTTCCATAGATATAGCCACTGTGTGACTAACCTCAGTCTCCCTTAAACAAGTTTAATTTCAAATTTAAGCTTTATACATCGACATTCATGAATTAGGACAACACGGTTATCGGGGAATGTGTTCTACATCTCGGATAACTCCATCTGGGAATGTTCAGGGATGTCTAGTGGGGGTTCATGTGAAGGCGGGATATGAGAGGGATGAACAGATTGCTGGATGGCCTGAAGACATGGCAGGATCATAGTTTCTTCAGTTCAGTATGTAGCTTGTACACATAAAGCATACTACTGAAGATCAGAAATGTACTGTATACACACATCGAGAAGCATCATGTTCATTCAGTCCGCCCCCTCAGAATTCTGAGGCTTGCAACATCCAAATGTGTCTTTGATAATCAGTTGCGTGATTACAGCGGGGGAAAGAATGTTTGACTGAAATGTTCAGATTGCACAGATCATCATTTACATGTTAAATTCGGTCAGTCCAGTTGAATCACACTTTATGTAGATCATTTGCCGCAATATATGAGCATGCATATTTATATCTAAAGGGTGCATATTTGTACCGTAAAGCTACGTATTAGTATCTGTAAAAAGTAAATATTAGCACCTATTAGCACTTCAGTCTTCAGTGTCACATGATTCTTGAAAAATCATTTTAATATGTTGATTTCATGAAACAATTTTTTTTATTATCAGTATTGAGAATGGTTCTTCTTCTTATTAATATTTTTGTGGAATCCGTGATGCATTTTTTTAGGATTCTTTGATGACTAGAAAGTTCAAAAGAACAGCATTACTTTGAAATATAATTTTTTGTAACATTATAAATGACTTTTACTGTTACTTTTGATTAATTTAATGTCTCTTGCTGAATAAAAGTGCACATTTTTTGAGAGTGAGCATAACATTTCTTTTCCTTTTTCCCTTTTCAGGACTCTAGATTCTTTTTGTCAGCTGTATAACCTTGTTTCTCAAGGCTTTCAGTCTTTTACCTCAGTGGATTGTTCCACACCAAGGACTCACAGCTTTCTGGATTGTGATTGGCTAGACGAAGCAAAACGTTGAATCATGGGGAATATTTTTGGCAATCTGCTGAAGAGTCTGATAGGGAAGAAAGAGATGAGAATTCTGATGGTTGGATTAGATGCTGCTGGTAAAACCACCATCCTTTACAAACTGAAGCTGGGAGAGATTGTGACCACCATCCCAACCATTGGTAAAATCCTTCTCTTTCTTTATTCTATAGTTATGTTGACCTACAATACTAATATACAGGTACATCCTTAGGCAGAATTCAAGGTCTGAGACACAATGACATTTCAAACACACAGTGTATAAATTTGTATTTAGTTTGTGTATCATATAATTAACTTTAGTGAAACAGCTGGTTGAAGAACATTTCCATTTCCAGTAAATTCGTTTCCTTGTGGGAGGAGGCCATTTAATTTTAAATTTACTATTTGAAATTAAATAGAGAAGATTATTCAGTTTTGACTTACACTGTAACTTTTAGTTTCCATTTAGTTAAATATTTTAATGCTGCTATGACTGTTGGCAAATATAATGCTTTTTATAACAGAAACTGCCAGGTATGCAGTATTTGTAGAAGTCTGTAAGTTGGGAATTATGTAAATTATTCTTAAGAAATTAAAATGTTACCCTAGTGTCCCTATACATATACACTATCTAGAGCCATTATATTTTTACAGTTGCTGTGAGGTGAATGTACAGTAACTGAATTGTACTGTGATTCTGGGTCACACAGTGTAAGTTTGTGATATTTGTGTTTTAAGGCTTTAACGTGGAGACAGTGGAGTACAAGAACATCAGTTTCACTGTGTGGGATGTGGGTGGTCAGGATAAAATCAGACCACTCTGGAGACACTACTTTCAAAATACACAGGGTGAGTTACACATACACTCCACTTCTCCCACTAAAACACAAGCTGTATTGAGTTGACTGTGTAAATGATGGTAATTTGGTGATTCTGTGTAATTTGTGTTGTGTTCAGTGAGCACACACTGCATTTACACAGCTGTGCCTGCAGAGCCACCTTGGAAACATCAAGCAGGGTTATTATAGCTGACTAAAATTAAAAGCATAAATATATTTTAATTATAATAAACAAAAATGGAAAGAAAATAAATATGCATAAAAACAATTAATTTTTTATTTTAAAAAAAATGTATTTTATTGGACTAGTTCCCTAGGCAACATGATTCATTTTCATTTAGTTTAACTTTATGTTTTTATAGCTAAAACTGAAATAAAAACTAAATATTACTTTATATAATATATATATATATATATAAAAAACTAATAATGATGACAAAAACACATAACAGAATTCCTAAAACATTAGCTACATTTAATTAATAATGGGAAATATTAATAAAAACTGTACTAGTATCTCAATGATACTAAAATAACACTGGTTAACATGTCCACATCTTAGTGTAAAATAGCTCTAATAAACAATGTTCTTTTCCAACAAAACACTGCATAGCTGAATGCAGTCTGGGTATTTTTTGTGTTGTGTTAATGTTTGTTGCTTGTTGAATTAAATTAAGTCTCTATTCTTTATCTCTGCTCATTTTTCTTTCCTTAGGTCTTATCTTCGTGGTTGACAGCAACGATCGGGAGAGAGTTAACGAGGCGCGGGAGGAGTTAATGAGGATGCTTGCGGAAGACGAACTGCGTGATGCTGTTCTTCTTGTCTTTGCAAACAAACAGGTACTGTGATTTATTTTATTAAAGCATCCCAACTACCTGACAGATCCCAAAATATAGGTCCTAAAAATAATTTAATATTTTGATTGGGGTCCTATTTATTCAGCAAGAATTAAATAATCAGAAGTGACAGTAAATACTTCTACATTGTCACAAAAAAATTCTATTTCAAATAAATGCTGTTCTTTTGAACTTTCTATTTATAGATAACCCAGAAAACGTATTTTCCAAAGAAACAAAAATTAAGCAAAACTACTGTTTTCAACATAATAATAAGAAATGTTTATTGAGCAGCGAATCAGCATTTTAGAATGATTTCTGAAGGATCATGTGACAGTGAAGACTGGAGTAATGATGCTGAAAAATCAGCTTTGCCAACACAGGAAATTACATTTTAAAGTATATTCAAATAGAAAACAGTTATTTTAAAATTGTAATGCTATTTTACAATATTACTGTTTTAAGTGTATTTTTTATCAAATAAATGCAGTCCTAGTGAGCATAATATACTTCTTTCAAAAACATTAATAAGTCTTCTTCAAACTTTTCAATGTTAGTATATAGTTTACTAGTGTAACATTTTATATAAACAGAAAATGGGCAGCCCACAATCTATTGTCTGTGTTTCTGTTGCTAAATTGTATATTTATTTTAGAATAAAAATATCTGGTCCTGTCTAAACAAATATTCAGTTTACAATCTACTTTCTTGTTTTATTCCTCCTTGATTCCAGGATCTGCCAAACGCTATGAATGCAGCTGAGATCACAGACAAACTCGGCCTCCATTCGCTCCGCCATCGCAACTGGTATATACAAGCGACCTGCGCGACCAGCGGCGACGGTCTGTACGAAGGGCTCGACTGGCTCGCCAATCAGCTCAAGAATAAGAAGTGAGGGGCGGGATTTTCATTACGTGGCCGTCTCTCGCTTTGGGAAAGGGGTGGGACTAATTTGGCCTTCGGAATCATTATGTTTGGTTAATTTTTGTTATTTTTTGGTTGTATTCTGGAAAAACACAGTATGTGGTTTATGGAGCCTTCTACGCTCTGTGTAAATCATCTGTATGTTTGTACGCACACACGCATTCACACGCAGATCAATATTTCCTCTGTTGACTTTTCCATTTCACTGTACGAAAAGTGTCGGTTTATAGCATCAACGTTTAGTCGATTTTATCGTCTCTCCCTCACTCGCTCACGTGTTTACAATCAGTGATCAGTGTTGTCCTTGACTGCCATGAAAAAGATTGTTGGGTCTGAGCGTGCACATGTATTATGTAATATGCTTTTGTATTTCCTAGTATTGTCGAAATGCTCCGCAGATGCGATTATGATGCAGTTTGCCTCCTCACGCACACAATATCCACAGTCTGCGATCCCGGTGGTTCGTGATTGCCTTAGATACCCTGCTGTGTTTTGCATGGCTCTTTCTCTCGGTGTCGTGTTAAGCGTTGTGGTCTAGTAGAGGTTAGATCTGCATGTGTGTGTTTAGTCACACGGAGCTGGTTGGTGTTGCATGCTGCTTTGTGGCTGTGCTGTACTAGAATGGACGCTGTACAACGAATGTCGCTTATCACACATCCCTCGCCTAAATTGTGAGTCAAACGTGGTGCTGTTGGGTAGTCCACCATAATTCCTATTCGAGTGAAGCTGTAAATAAAGCTTTTTCCAATCAAACGCCCCTTTGTTGAAGAATTGACTTGGCTAAATGTTGCATGGGTAAAACTGTGTAGTTTTGTAAGAATCACTTGCATTGTCTGCATGGCATGCATGCTGTGCTGTTAGTCCGACAGATAGATAGATATATAGATAGATAGATAGATAGATAGATAGTGAAAAGCTGTTTAACACAGTCTTTTATTAGTTGCTATACTAATTTGCCACTGACATGATTAGTAGATTGTTATGACACTAAACTGTTGCTTATTATTTGCTTTAATATTAGTGAACAGCATGAAAAATCACACACATGTACATTAAACCTCGGTATGTCAGTGGTCTGCGGCAAACTGCATAATAACTCATCTGCTTCTTTGTTTGTTTGCATGTTTCATGCTCATAATGCGTTTTGTGGGTTCAGACTAACATATTGCCCCCAACGAATGTGAATTTTGTTGAATCAGTGCACACATTTAGACTTTATTCATGGTGTTTTTGATTATTATAGTTTAGAAATGAGAAAAATATATAGATATATATATTTAAAGTAGGTTGTCTTTTGTGTTTAACACGTCATAATCTATAACATAATCTATATCTGGTACAGACTACAAGGACAAATGAAAAATCAAATGCTAACCTATTTTACCGTACTAGCTAGTGTAAATACAACAGAACCGTTTATCCTGCATTGCTTATGTGTTGGTAATCCATCCATCACATTAAAATCTAACACTAACACAGTCTGTTTGTAATCGTATGTGTTTCTAACACTGTTTTCTAGTTTGCATTTTTGGCATCTTCCCACTTAATACCCAGCACCTTTACACTAAAACCCATTGTTATGACTCTTATGACTGTATGAACATTATAAAAGGCAAGTCTTTTCAACCTAGGACATGATTGGAATGGAGTCTTGTATTATTTTGAGCGCTGTAGCGTGTGGGTGATGCAGGAACGGGAGAGTTACCAAAACAACTGTGCTATTTAGCAAGACACTTAACCTCAAATGATCCAGTTTGGCTTTGGAACATATGCTTAGTTAGCTTAACACACTCTACAGTAGTATTTCAGCATATAATGCAAACAGCGATATGTCTCCAAGGCCATTTCTACACAAGTCTGCAGTGTGAATCGTCCAGTCTGTTAAGTTTTGTGGCCTTATCTTCTTACAAAAGTGTGTTTTCACAAGGTTATTTATTAACTAAGTTATTGGGTCACTGAGTTGCTTGTTTTGTTTTAGTTGATCTGGGAACAAAAGGGGTTAAAAAAAATCTCAAATACATAGTTTGCTTGATTTCAAAGCATTTATTCTTTGCATTAAATAGTTTGTGTGCTTATTGAGTAGCTAGGGTTGACTTTTAAAGTTTGAGTTTATCTTCTTGGATATTATATTTTTATTTATGTATTTATTTTGGTGAGTGTTTTGGTGAATGTGTTTTTACCTCTGTGTGCTTATGCATTTTCTTTGTTGATTTTTTACTGTGTTGGGTTAATCATTTTGATGGCTTATACAGTGTCAGTGAACATAATCAATGAAGGGGAAAACAATTTCTCACTGAATAGTAAATAAATAAATAGAACTTAGAAATCATGGATGAAATGTGTAATTATCTGTTACAGTAGATTAAGAAAGATTATTGTTGATTATTATGTAGACAGACACCAAAATCTTTCTCTCCCTCTGATCCCTGACTGTAACACTACACTCAAATAAAAACCTGAAAATGATTTGCTGTGTCTTCTCTCTTTTGTGTTTGTTCCATTTTACATTTGTAATGCCACTTTTAAAGTGGACATAAGAACATTATGTCATGACCACACCTGCTGGCAGATTATAGTGGATACTGTTGAATAAACCTGTCCCGGTCTGGAATATGCTTTAGTAAAGCCACCTAATGACTTCATCATATTGTATATCATGTTTAATGTCTTACATTGATCTCTGGGATGCGCCAGAAATGGATCATGTCTAATTCTAGATTTAATTACAGTTTTAATGGATTGCATTATTTATCGATAACGCCTCACAAAGATAAACTGTGCTTTGAAACTTTGTGGAGTATCGAGTCTCTTTCTGAACTGCAGTCCCTTATGTCAAGCAGAAGAGGGCAGAAGTATTGTGAAAACCAACACAGTTTCAAACACAACTCGGTTTACAAAAGGAAGTAAACAACAAAAATGCATATTCTCACTACTGCATATATGTGCATGACAATGTATAATATATACAGTGCAAAATATTTATATAAAAACCCTCAAGCAAAGCGGAAAGTGTGTTCGAGAGCTCAATCAGGGTGTGTTCTGGCCCATAATGCTGTTGGCTGGTGAGATATTAACGAACAAGGAATGTGTCCCAAAATCATAAAAGACATTGTTTATGTGCTGCACTCCCCTGTAAAAAGAAAAAAAATATCATATGATGTATCAGAGCATGTAGAGGACAGTAAAGAATTCATTAAGGGTTGTTGTGTAAGTATGTCTGTCTGTCTGTCTGTCTGTGTACTTGTTTGTGCAATCAGTGCCTCATACAGACCAGTAGTGCAAGAAGAGCTGGTCTTTAAAACCTGTTTTCCAACTGTGACTACACTCACATGCTGAACAGAGAACAAGGGGGAAGTTAATTGTTCAATAAGTACCAATATGAAAACTTTGTATGCTGAGAACAGAAAAACACACTTTAAAATCATAATTTGATTAACGAGTATCTATTGTTGGGCCATGTAAAATCTGAGGAACTATAAGGAATATGCTTAATAATAAAGAAAAAATAAGTGTCAAAAATTTTCCAAAAAAAAAAAAAAAAGATTCTTAATACTTATTCTAGATTGCAATTAAATGCATTTGATGTGTGCTCTCAAAGTTTAGTGTTTACTGTTGAGACATTTAGAATTTAAAATATTACCATAAATAAATTACAAAAAGGACATTAGAATGGGAAAAATAAATACCAATATAAAAATGTGTATAGTAATTTAAAAAATATACATTAGGCCTACTATTTTGGCAGTTACTCAATTGATGTGATTTGAGAGTGAAGTTTCAAGTAAACGTTTAGTGATTACTGTTGATGTATTACAATGATCCAAAAATGACAAAAAAAATAAAAATAAATTTAAGTAAAAATAATTCAAATACGATTTTAAATGTATTTTGACAGTTATTGAATTGATGTTGTTTTAGTTTCAGACTGATGTGTGATTTGAAAACTTTAGTGTTTACTTTTGAGGCATTTAGAATTTCAGGAATTACATGAATAGGGTACATTATAAAATGGAAAAACATAAATATATAAATAAAAATATAAGTAATAAAATACTATTTAAAATGTATTATTTTGGCAGTTATTTATTATGTCTGAGAGTGATGTGTGCTCTAAACACTTTCTTGTCTCAGAGGTCTGAAGCCATCTGAGCTGAGGCACAAAGTGCTCTTTGTGAGACTGTGAGTCCAGAGCCATCAAAAAAACACTGATAAACTAGTGGACGATACCGGGACACAATGCCAGCCTTGACTTACATACAATGAGACCCTCACTCCAAGATGACATTATTATCGATACAGCAAAGCCCGGATGTGTGTATATGTGTGTTTGTTCAGGGAGAGAGAGAGAGAAATAGAGAGAGAGCGCAATCTTGGCACATAAATCTATCACAATCCCGTCGGTGTTTTCAGTGTAGGCTGCGAGGACTGTCCGTTACTGAGGGAAATTCAGAGCACCGTCTGTTTATAATGGTCAAGAGTTCACAATCAAGGCTTTATGACTTGTTTACATGTTTGAAATAAATCAGTGCACTGGCTTTGGAATTACAAGGTCGACGTCACCTAGATCAGACCAATCAGCGTTCAGCATGGTTCACCTGTACGCGTAAACAGGTAACAAATCTCGAGACGGCATTCCTGCGTGCTCGAGCCTTTTCATATTTACAAACCTTTTAACCTCGTCTGTATTCTGGCCGCTTTTCTTCTCAAACTATTGATTGTATTACAATTTTTGTTTAGATCAAAGTGTTTGCTTTAAACTGACGTTTACTGAAGGATTTTATAGTCTATAAACTTTTCTCGCAACAGACGGAAATGGACTACTTGATATTTTTTTCGTTTGTTCTACACTGAATGCAATATTTGGAACATTTTGGATTAAAAAGGGAAGAAGCGAGAGAGAAAACCGCCTAAGAATTTCTGTCAAACGTGGACAAGCCGAAGTGAAGGGAGCATCATCTCTTCCGCGCTTCTTTGGCCATGAATATTTAACTGACTGACTTCACATTTGGAATATTCTGAGGATGATGAAGATGAAAGCTGCTCTTCTGCAGATGCTCGCGTTGTGTCTCGCGCTCCGTTCACTTGCGCGCGCTCAGACGGAGGAAGGTAAACATGAAGGTAAATCTGTTTTTACTGTATGCACAATGCACCTGTCTGCGACTGGAAAGACATAAGAGAATAGCATAAACATTTGCATTTTAATATTTAGGATGCTAATGCGTTATGCATTTGCTACTTTTATTAAAGTGACACTTTGCATAAATTTCATGCAAGTGTAATAGTAATAATAAAGTGTAATTTGCATATAAATATTGTTCATATATAGGCTATAATGTAATAGAATTAAAAAGTAGTAGCCTATTTAGAAACAGCTCCACAAATCTGTAACAAAATGTGTTTTTTAAGACCCATATGTCCTTACACAATATACATCCCAAAATAGTGATGTTGCTGTCAGTAGCTAATGCATTCAGAAAACCTGTTTCTGCACCATTGTGTCTAAGCGCGATATGTTTGTTTATCTAACTGTGAGTGTATGAAAGGAGAGATATGTTCCTGAACTAAATCAGTGCTCAGTTCAAATAACAAGTGACTCAACCAGTAGATTTTGTTAAACCTGTTCCCTGACTCAACGGCTGTCTTCTGAAAAGAAGGAATCACAGAGGAGTTTGAACTTGTGATGCCAACTGCATTTACCTACTTCTTGTACTGAATCTCATTAATGTTCGCTAGAATATTGTCTAGTTGTTTAGTTGTCTATTTTTTTGGTTTTGTCTACACAGAAGATCAACTGTGGCCTTATTCAAAGAGCATCCCATTTTTAAAAATAGTGGTCAATAGATGTGTGTAATGTATGTTTTTATTGTTAATTCCACCCAAATCTTGAATATTGGGTTGCATACAGTATTTTGTAAATTGCATATGTCACATAATTTGTACTTGCTAGTGAGGAATTATCAGATTCAGGAAGTATCCATGAAGAAAATACTAGACAACACAAGGAAAACAATCTGTTTTGGCTCACATACAGAGACAGAGTGAGATGTGATTTGATGCACTGGTTGATCTTTGGCCTCTGCAGTAGTGTTGACTAAGAGGGGTGGAGCACAATGGCATGAACAACAACAGGTGTGTAGTCCAGGTGATCTGGCAACAGGTTAAACTACTGGACAGAGTCACATAAGCCCACGTCATCTCTCAGACCAATCTGATTTGACTGCGACCCCCTGAATAGAATCCCTTACAAATCAAGCATTTCTCTATTTCTGTCATGACAACTCCTGGAGAGTTTTAGCATGGTAATGTGCATGGCAATGTTAATGTGTTTGGTCTTGGCGGAATAGATCTGCTATGCTGCTGTGGCAGAAAAAGTACCAAGATTTGCTACTGCCAGTCCATCCAGAGACATGCTGCTGTGAGCGTGTAGGAAATACTGCTGCTGCACATATAACATACATGAAATAACCCCAATATATAGCGTACATAAAAGTACCCCATTGCAAATCTATACAGGTGGATCTGGGGGAGGTGGAGGGTTTCTGATGTGCGCTTCAACTGTTACAGCAAGCACTAACCAAATATTTGAATGTTGAGCAGCAAGCTCATTGGCTGCACATGCAATTAAAACGGCTGTAGTAATGATGTGATTCTATCAGATGAGTTAGAACCTATCGGCCTAGAGGTTCATGGTAGAACTTTGTATTTATGTTGTAAATAACTAAAATGGTGTGGGGGATTGCATCTAAATGAACATTAAACATACAGTAAATATCCAAAAATCCATATTTCTCATTTTGCATATATTTAAGGCTTGTATCACAGAAAACAAATGTTTTAAAATCTGAAGTAGTCCTTTCTGATCCGAATATCAATTAAAGGGATAGTTTACCCAAGCATACAATTTTTAATAGTGTAAGGATTTCTTCTTTTTCCTTGTAATCACAATAAATGTTAACTGTTGGTTTTCAAGCTTAAAAAAAGGTTGCAAAACACCTAAAAAGTATCATAAAAGTAGTCCACACAACCCATGCACTATATTCCAAGTCTACTAAAGCATACAGACTGAAATTTAATTTGTTATTCAGTGAAATCTTGATGGAGTATGTCTATCCCAGCTCTTCTTGGTGGGTCCTTTAAAAAGTTAAGGAAAAACAACAACGTTGGATTCATGAATGCATCACTCTTCTGAATCAGATCTTTTCAATGAATTGGTTAGACTCAATTCATAGTTTGCATAGATTGCACTTTATGAATCACACTGAAATGATTCTTGTTAATTGTGACTCAGTGTTTTGGTCTCAGTGCTTAACAGCTCAAGGGATGATTATCAGTGAAAAACAACTGTAGCTTTGGTTTTCTATAAAAAAAAATCTCCTTTTGTGTTTCATGGAAGAGTTATTTAGAACAACATGAGGACTAGTAAGGACTGAAATACACTATACAATCTTTAAAATCAGAATAGACATCATCATGGCGATTTGTAAATTGTTACAGAGAATAATTGGACATCATAGAGTAAACAACTGAGGATCGCACACTACCAGTCTTTCAGGTTGTTCCAATCACAACAAATTCACACATAAACACGTGCCTCACTGCTGGGAGACACATGGTAGATGAAATATGTGTTCTAAAATCATCTCAAAATATCAAACTTATTTGATATCCTACAAGTGAATGGAATGATAGTGTGATTATAAAAAATCTGAGTATGTGCAACCAGCACCAACTCATATTCAAGCCATAAGTAATGACAGAATTTTCTTTTTTTGGTGAACTATTCCTTTAAATGTATTTACTGTACATACTGATGCCAGCAGAAGTCACACTTAAAGAATTGCAATGTCATTACTAATAACATTTATAATTACCTTACCTCTCAGATAGGCCCTTCAAGGTATCTTGGAGAGGTGAGGTATCCAAGTCGCAACATCTAGCTTTTGGGGTGCCTCAGGGCTCAGTTCTTGGACCACTTCTCTTCTCTGTCTACATGACATCACTAGGTTCTGTCATTCATAAACATGGCTTTTCAACTGCCCGGTCCTGCAGATTTGCTTTATACAGTATTAGGAAGATCAGGCCCTTTCTTTCAGAACATGCAACACAACTCCTTGTTCAAGCTCTTGTTCTGTCCAGACTGGACTATTGCAATGCTCTCTTGGCAGGTCTTGCTTCTTGCTTCAGATTGCTTCTATTGTCCTCATTTGTAAGTCACTTTGTATAAAAGCATCTGCTAAATGACTAAATATAAATGTAAATGTATAATTTTGCGGCGAGGCATTTTTATGTTTGCTGATGTCATATTGAACAGTGTAGTATGTTAATCTAGATAGAGGAGTAATGTTGAGATGTTTCCAGCTATTCTGGTGCACAGAATGTACTATATTAACAATATAGTATGGTGTTGTTTTAGGGCTCATGGTGACAGACTGCCATTGTCATGTTATTTCACAATGAGCTGCTGCGGTATATATACAAAAACCAGAAACATAGCATATTTTTTGAAAGTATGTATTAAGGAACACCTGTTCTAACCATGTTTGTTAGAAATGAATACAGTACATGTCTTATTTTAGTATGCAACATGTGAATGCATAGTTTTCAGTTGACCATTGCACTTGAGTCATACAAAACGATATATATCATAATGTCCCGTGAAGATTACGGCAGTTGTCGACCTTTTGGCATTGTCGTGAAGTGTTCTGAGTGGAGTTTGAAGACGTCAGTATGAGTAGTACAGTGTGTGTTAAAGGCTCCCACACACATACTAAAGGCCGTTTCTCCAGGAGAGCTGAATAGATTCACAAGCACAGTGTGTGTAGCCTCTCTGTTTCTGCTGTCGCCTCCACATTCATTGTACATTCATTTATGGAAATACTCAGTTTTGAGCACTGCCAAACTTTTGGTTTACGTCAAAGGATCATTTGAGTGAACAGTGAACATTTAGGCCCAAATGTAAAAAAAAAAAAAAAACTTCTATCTTAATATGGAACCTACTGAACCTTTCATTATGAGATAATAAATGGATGCCACAGTGTTTTAGTAAAAATATTTACGTTAAAATGCATTTAAAAAATACTTTGAAGGTGAAATGTGTAATTTCAGTTCTGTGCCACCAAACGACGACAAATAAAATCACTGTTTTCAATTAATGTTTTCATTTAATTTTTACATTTACTAATACATTATATCTTTGAACATTAGTTAATACACTGTGAACAAATAATGAACAACTGTATTTTTATTGCCTAACATTAACAAAGGTTAATAAATGATGTAAAAATATATATTGCTTACGGTTAGTTCATGTTAAAGAATGCATTAACTAATTAACAAACAACTTGTTGGAAAGTGTTACCAAATATTTTGATAGCACCATAGTGTTTACACTTTTCATAGACATAAACCTATGACTGACTTTCTTATAGAATATTAAGATGGGATAAAAAAATGTTTTAAGTTTTTTTTTTATATATATATAAATGAAATAAAATATAATGTATAAATTATTTTATTTTTTATTTTATTTTTTCATATTGCATGCACACCTACTCACACACACAAACATGTGTCTGATAAATCAAAACAATTCCTTCTCTTGCCCGGGGAACAGGAGTAACCTGTAACTTTTAATGGCTTTTAGGTGCAAAACAAAGTCATTAAGCTAGGCATGGTTTCTGTGTGTGTACATGCCTGTGTGTTGTGTGTTAGCTGTCCCTTTAATGACAATAAATGATTCAGACATTAATGTGTAGATTTATGCCTGTGAGAACCAATCAGTCGGGTTTGGATAATCGCTTTGTGACTGTGGCCAAGTTTCTGTTTATCAGGCAGCTAAGCCATGTCTGTTGTGTGCCGCTTTAGACCTCCCCTGGCTTTTGTTTCTCGTACCTGTGATGTGAACCTGATAGTTGAACCTAGCGTGTGTATTTTGTGAGCGTTTGTTTGAGTTTTGGCGGTTCCTATACTTGTTTTCGCGCTCTGGTTGAGTGGGAGCATTGTATCGTTGTCTGCACACTTGAGTGCACACACTGAGGGCCGTTCACATTAACACGTTCATGCTTTTAGAACAGCAGAATTTTAAAAGGATATTTTCTTTTAAAAGGATAGCTCACCAAAAAATGAAAATTGTCATCATTCACTCACCCTCATGTTATTCTAAATATGTGACTGACTTTCTTCTGTTGGGCATAAAAGAAGATATTTTGAAGAATGTGGGTAATCAAACAGTATGGAAAAATACTATGTAAGTCAATGAGGACCAGAAACTGCTTGGTTTCATTTTTGGGTGAACACATTCCTTTTAATGTGGCATTTTAAAAACACAGAATTCATGAGGTACAATGTCAAAGACATCCATCTAGTGCATATTTGCAAAAAAAAAAAATTAAAAAGAGAAAAGGTACTGGTAATATTCTGCCAGGACTTTTTAAATAAACTTTACACTTAAGTGGCCTTCTATTTTATTAATATTCTATTTTCTGCAAGTACAGTTTTTAAAAACAAATTCTTGTAATATGTTTTTGAAGTGCACTACAAGTGCGCATCCAATACAATAAGGTGCACTTCTGTTTCACAAGGAGAGTTATGAAATGAGACTTGTAGTTGTTTGTTTTAGGGCTCCTCTTCTGAGGAACATTACTGGAGGAATGCAGTGTTGCTGCTTCCATTTAATCGCTTCTGTGAACTTAAACCTACGGGACAATTGCAACGCTCAGAGGTTGCTATTTCATAACGCGAGCTCGCAGTTCTGTTTCAAATAGCAACTTTTTAGGTATCTCAGGTCAAATGTCCGAAGTAGCCTAAATTTAACAAATGAGGCATGTGCTGACATACAGTATGCTTACAGAGTTAAATGAAATAAAATGAATGTGATAGCATAACTCAGATGTTATGTTTCATATTGAAATCTCAGACTTTTAATTGTGTACTTTGTTGAGTTTGGTGTGATTATACTAGGGTATTTTTCCTCAAGAGAATAATCTAAGCAGGCAAAAGTTCAATGCTTCTGGTTTAACTGATGGTTTGAAGCCTTTTTTGACATTACTGGCCTTACCTGTCCCATTGTGGGCCATAATGCCCTAAAGTATAACTCCAGATCTTATCAGTTCAAGTTCTCAGTACACGTATCTAGTATAGGAACTGTGTATGTGTTAAAGGCAAGACTGTATTTGTTTAGCATGTATTTTGTACCAAGTGGAAAGAGAATTTAAGAAAATATACCAATTCCAGTATCTCACTGTTCTGTGATTCAGGGTTATTATCGTTAACGAAAACAAAAACAAAAACTAAAGCCATAAAGAAAAAAATCATTATATATATATATATATATATATATATATATATAAAATACAAAATAAATAACTAAAATTATATATATATATATATATATATATATATATATATATATACACTACATTTCATTTTATTTAATATCTCATTTTCAATTAGCTCAACTTAGTATTAAAGAATTTTTACACAAAATAAACCAAACAAACAGAAACACAAAAACTAACTAAAATTAAAGTAAAAATATAAAATAAAATCTAATTCAAAATACTAACAAAACCTATAGTATATCAAAAATACTAAAATAAGTCTGCTGTGATCTGTGTTTGCGCTGTGTCTGTGTTGAGCGTTCCCTGCATTTACCAAAGGAGAAGTTTGATAAGAACTAAAAGATTTCTAAATACAGTCTGGACCTACAAGAATTCTTTCTGAAAAGCACGATGTCTGATCGACACATCACACCTGTGTGGCTGGACCGAACACCTGCTTGTATTTCGCAAGAAACATTTAGGCCATTTGTTGGACTCTGTAACACTGTTAACAGTTTACAGTATGTACTGTATGTGTTATCAGTAAGTGTCTGTGTTTTTCAGTTCTTTTGCATGAAATGAAGAGAAGCATTGCTCTATTTATGAGAACAGAAACACTTCTGTGCCTGCCATTGTGTGATTCTTTAATCTCATATGCTCTTTTTAACCTGCATTCTGATCCTAATGGGTCATAAATGGACCATATTCTCAAAAGAACTCTGTTTCTTTGAATTTGAATCTGTAAAGGCTCCTGCGGGCATTTCTGAGTACCTCGCTCTAAGTATTAACAGGAATATTTTTTTCCTAGACTCCCACCCTCAGTAATGGCTTGTTTTGACCGTGGCAGATTTGAACCAAGGGCAAAATTTGAAATGCAAAACAGCTTCACCTCGAACTACCTTAGGCCTCTATTACCTTTCATTTTGCCTTCCTGATGTCACTACATAAACAACAATGCAAGAAAAACAACAACAGCTCTATCTGTGGTATCATCAGTTTGAGATTTCTTTTGCATTAAATAGATCATAATGTGCAGTCAGTGGGCCATTATTGTAAATAATAACCCCTGTCAAGTTATTTTTGTGATAATTCACAATTGTTGGTAATTATCCTAGTAATTACAAAGCTTCTTACTACATAAATATATAAATGGGCATGAAATATTAAATATTCGCTGAGGTTGTGATATAATCAGATGATACATCTTTTCAGATTTTTTTGCATTAAATATGGCATAATGTGCATTCAGTCTGTAATTACTGTGAATAATGACCCCTGTTGAATTATTTTTTGCTAATATACAATTGCTGGTCATTACCGCACTAATTTTAACCACATAAATATATAAATAGGCATGAAATATTAAATATTAACAGAAAACACTGAGTAATATGATAGATATTATATATTGTAGCAGTCATTATACAAAAATGTTTGAAGTCATTTTCTTTTCAATATAAATGTATTATTCACTATTGTTCAGAAATTTGACAGAAGTTTTTTTTTTGGAAAGGATTTAATAGTTTCATTCAGCAAGGTTGCATTAAATTGATAAAGTGATTGTAAAGAAATTTATATTGTTAAAAAAATTATGTTTCAAATAATATAGGCCTATCAGGGTTTCCATAAAAATATGACATTAAAGATATAAAATATATGAAAATAGAACACAGTTAATTATAATATTTCACAATTTTATTATATTCTTGATCAAATAAATGCAGCTTGGTGAACATAAGAGCATCTTTCAAAAACTTGAAAAATTCCACACTTTTAAATGGTTGCGCATTTGTTTTTCGTTTACAGTAAATTCCCTCTTTCTCTCTCTCTCTCTCTCTCTCTTTACAGTGTGTACAGGCACGCAGAACTCGCTGAGTGTAACAGGAAGCTCTGAGGTCCAGTACAAGCTTATGAAGGAGATGTATACAGGCTGTAAGATTGTCATAGGAAACCTGGAGATCACACAGATGGAGCACAACCGCGATTTCTCATTCCTACAGGTGAGGAAAATAGACCAAGTTTGTAGGAGATGTAACAAGAGATCAGGCCACTTCTGAATAAAACAAGTGTGCATGAGCTCACACCAGATTCATTTGTGTGGGCTCATGTCTGCGTCTGTCATGTCATGTTTCATTTGATGACCGTGTAACCCAACCACTCTTCTCAGTCTATCCGCGAGGTAACGGGCTACATCCTCATCGCCATAAACCAGTTCAGACGTTTACCGCTGGAACAGCTGCGAGTCATCCGAGGGACGTCTCTGTACGAAGATCGCTTCGCTCTCGCCATCCTCGTCAACTATCAGAAAGACGGAGTGTATGGACTAAAGGAGCTGGGCCTCACACACTTGACAGGTGCGCTCACACATACGTGACAGGTGACACATTCTCACCCACAGAAACACATACTGTCAAAACGCCCCACGAATTTTCTATGGCAACAAGACTCTCTGGAGGGTGTGGTGTGGAAGAGTGAGTCAACGGACAGAAAAATATTTTTATGCGTGTGTGGTTTATTAAAGGGTTTCACCCACAAATGCATTATCTCTTCATAAACCCCAACTTGAACCGACACATACTTGTGACTGCCTTATAGATTGTAGAAAACTCCTATAGTATATTCTTCATCACAGTAAATTCCAGGAGATTGACGTTAGATGTCTACAGTTAGGCTTGAGCATGTCCCAACCTGCTTCAGCAAACACCACATTTCTAATGTGAAATACAATCCATGTTGTCTTTCCATTGTGTGACTCTGAGTGTGTGAATCAATGAACATGTTTGTCATTTTTTCCATTGCCCTTCCTTTAACCTCTTACTAATTTCATTGTGACTCAATGTGTGGAATCAACATGAATGTTAAAATCTGAACACAGAATATAATGTATCTTTATTAGTAAAGTTTGATTACTCTTAGCATTCACCTAACAGTCACCTAACAAAACCATAGCAAACATTCACAACACCCTTGTTTTGTGGCATTTTAGGAAAAAATCCTAGAAATTTTTTTTTTGTAAAATCTCTTTGTGTTTATATATATATATATATATATATAATCTTCTTTCTGAGAGTTTAGAGGACAAACTCAAAATCAATAAATACAGTAAAATAGAAATATTATTACAATTTAAAACAGCTGTTTTCAGTTTTAGTATGTTTTAATATGAAATTTATTCCTGTGATGCAAAGTTTCAAGTTTCGAGTTCTACCATTATGTCTTTGATCTTATCTTAGTACTTCAATATTTCTCATATTTATCATGATCTGCAGAGATCCTGGAGGGTGGAGTGCAGATCATCCAGAATAAATTCTTGAGCTATGCGCCTCAGATCAACTGGCTAGACATTGTGAAAGACAGTGGGGCAGAAATCATCATCGAAGACAATGGGCCAGAATGTAAGGAGATATAAAACATTACAATATGTAATATAATATATGTTAATATACCGTTCCAAAAATTTGGGATTGGTAACTTTTTACTAATTAGATTTTTCTACTGTTTTTTGAAAGATGTTTCTTATGCTCAGCAAGGCTGCATTTATTTGGTTAAAAAAACAGTAAAAGCAATAACATTGTAAAATATTATTACAATTTAAAATAAATGTTTATTTTATCTTTATCTTCTTCCATCTTTATTTGACCCTCTAAATCTATCACTCTCTATTCTAATTCTATTTTATCTATCTGTCGTCTTTTTATTTAAAATAATTTATTTTAAAATAAAATGTATTTCTCTAACTGCAAATTTTTCTTTAAAAACTAACACTAGCTTTCTTTTTTTCTATTCTATCTATTTAAAAAAATATATATATAGATTTTTTTTTTAAAGAAAACAAGTAGATAGAATACAGATTTTTTTTTATCTACTTGTTTTCTTTAAAAAAAAACAAAAAAAAACCTTGCTATGTGTACTGCGTTAGGCTAACCGAGACTTGTCATATGGCTTGCATGTTGTTGCTCTTTTGTTGCTTTTGATTGCTTCTATTGTCCTCTTTTGTAAGTCGCTTTGGATAAAAGCGTCTGCTAAATAACTAAATGTAAATGTAAATGTTTTCTATTTATATGTATTATAAAATGTAATTTATGCATATGATGGTATAAAGCTGATTTTTCAGCATCATTACTCCAGTCTTCAGAAATCATTCTAATATGCTGATTTGCTGCTCAAGAAGCATATTAGTGTTGAAAAGTAGTTTTTGCTGCTTAATATTTTTGTGGAAACCCTGATACATTTTATTTTTCAAGATTCTTTGATGAATAGAATGACAGCATTCATTAGAATTTTTTTGTAACATTATACATTTCTTTGCTGCCACATTTGGCAGCAAATAAAGTAAAGTCAATTAAAATAAAGTCAATTAAAATAAAGTAAAAGAAAAGTATTAATTTCTTCACACAAAAAAAATCTTACTGACACAGACTTTGGAATAAACTATTTTTATATAAATATTTATAATACATTTTACCGTTCACCGTTTTATATATGTAGTTGAAGATTTACTTATGATATTAATTTTAAATGTTTTGCCAAATAGATCTTTACTTTGGCTGATGATCTTATGGGAATGTATAAATTATAGTGCATTTTCTGTTTAGTTCCCTGTCATGAGTCTTGTGGGGGTCGGTGTTGGGGTCCAGGAAATGATTCTTGTCAAATCTGTAAGTCCTTGGAATCTCACACGCACAAACACACATGTTGTTCATCTTCTGTGTGTCAAACACACACACACACACTGCTCACTATGTTTCTCTCCCTTCCTCAGTGACTAAGACAGTGTGCGCACCACAGTGCAACGGCCGCTGTTTTGGCCGCAGCCCGAGCGAGTGTTGTCACATAGAGTGTGCCGGGGGCTGCACCGGGCCGCTCGACACCAACTGCTTTGTATGTTCAACAAACTTAGACCAGTTCTTGGACGTGTTGAACTAACATACCAGATTCATGAATCAAACCTTGCTCGCTGTGACTTGGGTGTCTATGTGTTCACAGGCCTGCAGAAATTTTAACAACTCGGGGTCATGTGTGCCGCAGTGTCCACAGGCTCTCATCTATAATAAAGTGACGTTCAAATTGGAGCCAAATCCTAATGCAAAATACCAGTACGGCACGATGTGTGTATCACATTGTCCTAGTAAGTGATTCCTTGGGTTACATGGAGTGCGTTTACCTGTAACATAGCATTGTAGGTTCTAATGCCAAAACTGAATATCCCACTCTCCTAATGGGACCTAAATAGGGTTTTTGTATGGTAATAGTTTGACAATTTGCATGCAGTATATACTTATTTGCTCTGTTCTCTTGTACTTCAGCTAACTTTGTTGTAGACGGCAGTTCGTGTGTAAGCAGCTGTCCAGCAGACAAGATGGAGGTGGATAAAAAAGGGGTGAAAAGATGTGAGCCGTGTGGGGGTCTCTGTCCGAAAGGTAACATTCATACTTTGTTTACCCAGTCATCTAAATGGGTGCATACTTGTGTTGTTTTACACTACTGGTCAAAAGTTTGGCATAATTATGATTTTTTTAAATGTTTTTAAAAGACATCTTTGCTCACTAAGGCTGCATTTATTTAATCAATAAATACAGTAAACTAGAAATATTATTACAATTTAAAACAGCTGTTTTCAATTTTAGTATGTTTTAATATTAAATTTATTCCTGTGATGCAAAGCTAAATTTTTAGAATCATTACTTCAGTCCTCAGTATGTATCACAAGTTTCCCCAAAAATATTAAGCAGAAACAAAAACAGTTTTCAACGTTGGTAATAATAAGAACCATTATTAATAATTGAGCACCAGTAATAATGCACAATAACTGAACAGCAAATCAGCATTGTAGAATGATTTCTGAAGGATCATGAGACGCCGAAGACTGGAGTAATGATGCTGAAAATTCAGCTTTGCAGCACAGGAATATATGACATTTTAAAGAAATATGAAAATAGAAAATGGTTCTTTTAAAGTGTAATAATTTTCATAATATTACTGTTTTTACAGTAGTTTTGATCAAATAAATGCCACCTTGGTGAGCAAAAAACACTTCATTTAAAAACATGAAAAAATTATTTCAAACTTTTGACCAATAGTGTATGTAGAGCTAACCAAAATTACTACTGACTAGCTCCAAAAAACAAAATCTTTTGGAATTTTAGGAAAAACTTTTATGACTATGAACAATTTACTGATTTTCCTGAATGTAATACTTGTAATGCCATTGTTTGTATATTTACTGTTGTCTTTTTCTTAGTCCTTTTCAATATCCACTAAATGTGTCACCGTTGTTTCCTGAAGGAACTGTTTTATTTTTAACCATTTCCAGAAAATGTGCTAAAAATTACAATAAAGTTGTTTTTGACTTTTTGACCTTTAATGTACAGTATGCCACTCCTGTATGTCTCCAAAGATGAGCTGCATTGTTATTTGATGCTTCACTGTTTTTTGAGAAACAAGCACAATCTCCTTCATATCCATCTTTGTGTGTTCTCAAGCATAACTGTGTTCTCTCTGTTTTTTGTCTTTGTGCAGCATGTGTTGGCACTGGTACACCTTCCAGACAGACTGTAGACTCGCAGAACATCGACAGTTTCATAAACTGCACTAAGATTCAGGGCAGCCTGCATTTCCTTATAACAGGAATTAGAGGGTGAGATTTGAGATCAGTTTGAGACAATGGTGATTGAAATGTTCATGATAAAAATAACAGAGTTCTCCTTTCTTCCCCTCTCTTGGACAAGTTAAACTAATGAGAGTATGAAAGGAGTTAAAGAAAGTTTATTTTGTAAAAGTACACTTGGCCAAAAGTGACCCAAATATAGTTGCAATATGTTAAGAAATGGTGACCTTTCTGTACCTCTCTTTCCGCTGCAGAGACAGTTACAATAATATCAGTGCTCTCGATCCAAAGAAACTGAAGATCTTCAACACTGTCAGAGAAATAACAGGTGTGTGTCTCTGTGTGTATCTTTGTCATTTCTTCTGCCCTCTCTGTACATTATCTAACTCAGTCTTCTGTCTGCTTGACAGATATTCTGAGTATTCAGTCTTGGCCTGAAGAGCTGGAAGATCTTTCTGTCTTCTCGAATCTAGCAACAATACAGGGAAGAACTCTGTACAGGTGAGCAACCTGCCCATCCCTTGTTTGTTAGTCATTTACCTTCTGTTCTGATTTCTTAATGCTTAAATGCATCAGTGTAAACAAAGCATTCATGTTATTAGCAGTGCTTGTACTGTTTGTTCTACAGACATGAATGGTACTTTAAATCATCCATGATTGGATTTATCTAGCTGAAAATTAAACAGTTTAAAAAATCCCTTACGCTTAAGGTGGGACCATAGCATAGGGATCAGTTATTATATTAGCTGGCTTTTTTTTTAATTTGAACCAGTATGCAATTTAAACAATTTAGTACTATTAATATATTATCGTAGTATTTAATAACATATTACGTTTTTATTACATTTTATGTGTTTCTTAGTTTTTATTATTCATTTAGTTAATTAGTTAGTTAATTTTTTCCTCAAGGCAACATTTCCTTTTTCATATATGTTTTATAAGTTTAAGGTTTTCATCAAATATTTATTTTTTTATTTTATTTCTGCTTTGTTTCAATTAATGAAAACAATTCTAAATAGTTACAAAGTTTCTTTGGAAAAGTAAAAAATAAAAAAAAAGCCATTATTATAATAATGATCTCATTTTTGCCTGAGAGTTCTAGAAGTTGTGTGACATTCATTATTCATTTTTGTACTGCTTTCTTGTTTTCCCTCCAGAGGAATAAGCAGTAAGAGGTAGGATTGTGTGTTTAGCTTTTAGCTTGTACTCCTTTTTCTCTCTTTGCTCATTCATTCTTTGCTCAGTCAGATCATTAAAATCTCATATTTTGCATTAGTTATTAGTGCTTTACAATCAGCTCAGTGGTGTGGTATTTCTAAGCTTCAGATTGGTGGTTGGGAATCTTGCATGGAAACATTACTGTCGATCATGAAATGTTCATTTATGATGATTTTGCCTGATGACCATGAATGAGGCTCTTGAGATGTTATTTGAATTATATGGCTAGGGTCCTCATGAAAGTACATGGAAGTGATGTTATTTTTTTTCGATTGGCAGCAGTTTTAGATTGGGATTTCAAGAGTCTTAACAATCGTTAACAATTGTTTCACGATGCCAATCTTTCGTCTGGGACAGCCAAAAATCGTGCAGTGTGTCTCGGGCTTTAAAGTCAACATGAAATTGTGTTCACAACCTATATTAGTTACTTATCTGACATACACTACTATTCAAAGGTTCGGATTTAATGAGATTTTTATGAATTTTTTCAGTACTTTTACTTAGCAAGGCTGCATTAAATTGATCAAAAGTGACAGTAAAGACATTTATAATGTTACAAAAGATTTCTATTTCAAATAATAAATATTAAAATTTCAGTTATTTAAAATTGTAATAATATTTCACAGTATTACAGTTTTTACTGTATTTAAAAAATAAATAAATGCAGCCTTGGTGAAAAAACACAAACCTTTAAAAGGTAAATCTGAATGAAAATATTCATGCTAAAAAGAATGAAGAATAAACTGAACTCATTAACTGATATATTTCTGAATGAAACATATTCAGTGGGACTTGATTTTATCAATTAAGAATCTATAGATTTTTACATTTATCTTCACATGCATCAATGAAACCAGTGCACAATACAACCAGCAACTTGAATAAAAAAAAAAATGTGTCAGTTAATTTCATGTTGACTTGATAGAACCATGTAATTTCATTTGTCTTTTATTTTTCAAATGACTTTTCCACATGTTCTCTTTAGGGGTTACTCGCTTTTGGTGATGAAGATTCCTACGCTGAAGTCCTTGGGTCTTTGCTCACTGAAACGAATGGGTGACGGAGGCATCTACATCACAGGAAACAAGCAGCTCTGTTATCACCACACTGTGAACTGGACACGTCTGTTCGGGAGCAGCCCTCGGCGCCGCCAGAAACCCCTCGACATCAAAGACAACCACCCACGAGAGCAGTGCAGTGAGTACATGCTGTACTACCACAATGTTTACAATGGACTAGTTATGGGTTGTCTGAACAACTATAGTTTGTCATTAGGGAGTGGTTTAAAAGGGATAGTTCACCCAAAAATGGAAATTGTGTCATTTTTTACTCACCTCCATGTAATTCCAAACTTATATTAATTTCTTTCTTCGGTGGAACACAAAAGAAGATATTTTGTAAAATGCTGGTCACCAAACAGTTTGGTTTCAGTTCCCACTGACAAAAGATACAATTGAAGTCAGTGAGAACTGTAACTGCTTGATGAGCTTCAAAATATCTTCTTTTGCAAATTTGACTTTTTGGGTGGACTATCCCTTTAAAGGGGTCATCGGATGCAAAATTCACTTTTCAGATTGTTTGACCATAAATGTGTGTTGGAAGTGTGTTTATCATCCTATAATGATAAAAATCCACCCAGTGTTTTTTATAAAATCCCTGTTTTGAAATCCCCTTTCTGAAATCAGGCTATTCTGATGACGTAGTTCTGTACAGACCGCTCCCACGATAGTTGATTGACAAGGCCGTCTTACCTTAGACCCGCCCTGAGTGAGCTGAGTGAGCTGTCATCAGTCCACCATTGTGTCGACTCCGGTGCAGGGGAAGACAAGAATGGAGGAGTGTCTATTTACACTAAGTGCAAATAGCCCGCCTTGTTGTCAAAGGCTATTTACACTAACTCCACCCACTAATGTGTGATTGGGTTATTCAACACTAAAACAAGACACTCATTTAGTATCAGTATCAGTGGTGTAGATGGTAAGGCACATGCTTTTTGACGCGATCGACCTGAGTTCGAGCCCGCCTTTTGCCGAACTTTTTTTCTCCCTTTTCAAATCTCATATCGTATCAGAAAGGCATTTATTTTCAATAAAAATTAAGGAAATAATCAAAAAGTTGAGAATAAAAGTATTGGGTAGGGTTAGGGTAGGTGTAGGGAGGGCTTTATTGTCCCAATAAGGTGGCATCCATTTAATAGTATGAATTAAAATTATAATTTGCACTCAATACATTATTATTGTGTACTGTTTTATAATGTACTACAATACTGAGGTGCAGAAAATTGCCACTATTTGCAATAAGTAGTATAATTAGCAGAAAATCTTGCTATTTTAACATAGTGTAAATAGAATCTATAGCTATTTGCACTTAGTGTAAATAGCATATCATTAAAAAATACTGCTATTTTCACTTGGTGTAAATAGAATCCACTGCTATTTGCCCTTAGTGTAAATAGTATCTATCGCTAAAAAATATGTTAATCGCTATTTACACTGAGTGTAAATAGCATCTATTGCTATTTGCATTTAGTGTAAATAGCATCTATCGCTATTTACACTTAGTGCAAATAGCCGCTGCCAGACAAGAATGTCTCCGATTGAGTGATTGAGGTGTTTTGTTGTTGGATGTAATAATGAATAAAGCAGTCGTCATTCACCCCCGACATCTGAGCCGCTGAAGACACAGAGGATTAACGTTACTTTCACTTTGAAGTGAATGCGCCAATCCCCGATCTGCCTAAATGCGTCTATGTTCGCGCAAATCATTCGTGATCTAGTCTCACAGAAGAAGTGAGTATAAGGGTTTTTTATGAATCTTTGCACATCGCCTTTCCTAATAACGTGCTAGTTAGCCAGTTTCGCGGCTAAAGTAAACAGTACTGCCAGTCACTCCACTGAAGAGAGGGACAGGACGAGCAGAGCTCATTAGCATTTAAAGCAACTTGGACTAAAAAAACAGCTTGCTGAAAACAGAGCTGATTTTGACAGGGTAAAAAAGGTGTTTTTTACACTACCATTGAGAAATTTGAACCAAAGTATGTTATGGACTTTTCATTAAGACCCCCAAGAATCATATCAACTTGTGGAAAATGGGCATCCAATGACCCCTTTAATTCTGATGAATTTAAAGAATGAATTTAAAGACAACTTCTCTTGGAGAGGGTTCCAGCATTGAAGTCCTCTGGAATGTTTTGCTTATTAAATGTGAAAGAACATGAAAACATTCTAAAAATATAAAAGATAAAAAAATATCATTATTCATTATTGCAAATTAACAATGTATTCATCATTGCTGTGTGTTTGTAGTTGAAGAAGGGCACGTGTGTGATCCCCTGTGTTCATCTGAGGGCTGCTGGGGTCCGGGACCCGATCAGTGTGTGTCTTGCAAGAACTACAGCAGAGGAGGAACGTGTGTACCACAATGCAACTTCCTGTCAGGGTCAGTATAGGACATTATTTATTTATTTTACATGCATCATCATTGTAGTTACATTTGGTGCAATTGATTATGGAAAAAAAACATTAAAATTAAAATTATTATTATTATTAAATGTGTGTGTGTGTGTGTACTTGTTTATGCTACATTGTGGGGACAATACTGTGGTATTAAAAATAGTAAATGACATTTATCTGAAAGTGTAACAATGCAAACAGATAAGGAAAAAATATACCGAATGATTTAGTACTGTGAGAACTACTAGAAGAGATTTCCGGACCCCTGAATGATCTCTTTTGCCCTCTACAGTGAAAAACGAGAGTTTGCCGGACCTAAACGAGAGTGTATGCTGTGTCACCAGGAGTGTGCGGTGCAGGACGGCAAACACACCTGCACAGGACCGGTGTGTAATCTATTGTTCTCTGATAGAATGCCATTCACTGTTTGCACAGATTGTTTGATTTATTAAATAATCTCTCCGTCTTATTCTTCCTGCAGGGTGCTGATGAGTGTGCAGCCTGTGCGCATTTGCAGGACGGGCCGTACTGTGTGCCCGCATGTCCAGAGGGGGTTCAGGGGGAGAATGGGCTCATCATTTATAAGTTCTCTAACAGCCAGCACAAATGCCAACCATGCCATGTCAACTGCACCCTGGGGTGAGGAAACTCAGAATGTCCAATAAAGTGCAATATATTTATTATATCAAATAAAGTGTTAATATACATAAAATGCACAAAAAATGTTTTTACAAAAAAATTCAGTTTGCCTGATAGGGGATGAAATGAAAAATCAGATTTACAGTAAATGAAGAACTCTAAACTCTGTTTTTGAACTCTGAGATATTAATTTTCAATTAGTATAAGATGCAGTGGCCAGTTTATTCCTCACAAGCATAAGTGTACTATTCAGAAGTTTGGGGTTTACAAGATTTTTTTTTGTTGTTGTTGTTAATTTTTGAAAGAAGTCTCTTGTGCTCACCAAGGGTACATTTATTTTACATAAATAAATAATAATAAATAATAAATAGATAAATAAATATATAAAATGTAAAAACAGTAATATTTTAGAATATTATTACAATTTAAAAGAACTGTTTTCTATTTTCAACAAGGCAGCATTCATTTGATTAAACAATACATTAAAATTTACATTAAATTACATTTTAAAATAAAATATATATATATTTAAAGTGTATTTAAATAAATAATAAATAATATATTTAAATATTTATTTAAAGAAATAAATTACTTTAAAATAGAAAACGTTTAAAGTTGCAGTTACATTTCACATATTATTTCTATAATTTAAATAATAAATACATAAATTATAAATAATAATAATAAATTGTTTAAGTCTAATAATAACTTTTCAATTAAATGTTTTCTATTTAAAATATTATAAATTTAGCCTATATATATTTCCATAGTTTTGTTTATGTATATTCCTGTGATGCAAAGCTGAATTTTCAGCATCATTACTCCAGTCTTAAGTGTCACATGATCTTTCAGAAATCATTCTAATATGCTGATTTGCTGCTCAAGAAATATTGTTATCAATGCTGAAAAAGGTTGTGCTGTTTAACAGTTTTGTAGAAACTTTCTCAGGATTTTTTAACCAATAGAAAGTTTAAAAGAACAACATTTATTTGAAATAGAAACTTTTTGTTTATTGAAATGACAAATGTCTTAACGCACTTTGCTGTAAAGTATTAATTTCTTTAAAAAGTATTAAAAGTATTAATTTCTTTAAAACATTACTGACCCCAGATTTTGAACAGTAATGTATGTCATTGCAATTATAATGCCTAATATTATCAAACTATTTTAGCAAATCGGTTAAAGATGCCTGTATATTTTCTGTGTCAGATGTTTGGGTCCAGGTCAGAATGATTGCGTGGATTCGTCCAGGTCAGATGCTGGGTAAGTGTCTCCTCCTGCTGGTGTGTTGTATGGCCTGCAGCTGCCTGTCAGTGTGTAATTGTGCGTTTTGTGCTTCAGGTTGCCTGTGACAGCAATAGTGCTGAGCGTTATATTCGGGGTGGTGCTCGCATTCTCAGTGTTTGTGCTGACCGTTCTCTATCGCAGAAGTGTGGCCATCCGCAGAAAACGTGCCATGAGGAGATATCTGCAGAGTGGGGAGGTGTGTGCACATATACATATGAACCAGCAAACTCAATTGTTGAAGTGCTGTGAAGTTTTCTAAGGTTTAAAAATGTGTTTTAGAGTTTTGAACCCCTGGATCCTGGAGAAAAAGGCATGAAAGTTCATGCACGGATTCTGAGGGGGTCTGAGCTACGGAAGATCAAACCTCTCGGCTCTGGAGTGTTCAGCACTGTGCACAAGGTACTGTACTCACACGCTCTGATGTCATTATATGAGCTCACACCGAAACCTGACAATAGCTCATATCACTTACTGAAGCATTTTCTCCGGGTGTTCTCATAATACATTGTTTTCTTTCTTATTTTGACACTCTCGCTCTGTTACTTTAACTGTATTTCATTTGTTTCTTCACAGGGGGTTTGGATACCAGAGGGAGACACTGTAAAGATTCCAGTGGCTATCAAGACTATTCAAGACCGTACAGGACGACAGACCTTTCAGGAAATTACAGATGTAAGATTTTATACTGTTTTTATGTAAGTTTTTATACTGTACAAACTGTATGTGCTATTGCCCTACACCAACCCTACCCCTTACAGGAAACTTTGTGCTATTTCAGATTTTCAATACACTCCATTCTGTGTGATTTATAAGCGTTTTGAAAAATGGGGACATGGGGTAATGTCCTGAAAAGTCACCTTCTCCTTGTAATACCTATGTCATACCATTGTCATTATACAAATTTATGTCCTCATTTGTCACAAAAACACGCACACACACACACACACACACACAAACACACACATTGCTTATATACACGACTGATATACTATATACACCAATAAATTAGTTTATTTGTTTGTTTTTATTTTTATTTTATTGTTAATAAAATCATTTTTACACACTTTATTTTTACTTATGATAAGTAATTATCTGAAAGCTTTTCAAAAAAATTCTGTTTGACTGGTGGGCGATAAATGGAAAAAAATGATAGATTTACAGTAATTGGGGAACTTGTCATATTTGTGGAAATATTGTTTTAATTAATGTTTTTATTCTGCAAAGATCAAAAGTGACAATAAAAGCATTTATAATGTTAAAAAAAAATTATACTTTAAATAAATGATGTTTATTGGAACTTTCTAGAATATAAAAATATATGACAGTTTCCATAAAAAATATTAAGCTGTACAACTGTTTTTAGCATTAATAATAATAATAATAAATAAACAAATCAACATATTAGAATAATTTCTGAAGGATCATGTGACACTGAAGACTGGAGTAATGATGCTGAAAATTCAGCTTTGGGTCACAGGAATAAATTACATTTTAAAAGATGTTTTAATAGAAATCGGTAAATTTAATTTGTAATAATATTTCACAATATTACTGTTTTTACTGTAACTTCGATCAAATAAATGCAGCCTTGGTGAGCAAAAAGATACTTTTTTCAAAAACTAAAAAAAAAATTGTACTGATCTCAAACTTTTAATACATGAACACAATTACTGTTAATTAAATTTAATTAAATTAAATTTTTGTTCATAGTGACTTTTAGAAGTTTTAAATTAGAAACTGATGACTATTAATTTGTATTACTGTGTCAGAATGTTAACTATTCATTAATACCTTTTTACAAAACAACTACATAAAAACATTCAAAATGAGCCCACATACTAAATGGCATTATAAATGATTTCTTTCTGTCCTGCAGCATATGTTGGCTATGGGGAGTCTGGACCACCCGTATATAGTCCGGCTCTTAGGCATCTGTCCCGGGCCCAGTCTGCAGCTGGTCACTCAGCTCAGCCCACAGGGCTCTTTGCTGGAGCACATCAGGCAGCGCAAAGACAGCCTCAACCCGCAGAGACTGCTCAACTGGTGTGTGCAGATTGCCAAGGTGAGAGAAACACAAAGTGCGTTTCGAGGTATTCAGATCATTTCAAGCCCACTTAAGCAACTAAAGTCTTTCCTCGCTTGCTCCCTCCTAGGGTATGTACTATCTAGAAGAGCAGCGAATGGTCCACAGGAACCTGGCTGCCCGCAACATCCTGCTCAAGAGCGACTTTATGGTTCAAATAGCTGATTATGGCATCGCTGACCTCCTCTACCCTGATGACAAGAAATACTTCTTCAATGAAGTTAAGGTAAGTTTGAAGAAATAAAGATTTTCCAATGTTTTTGAAAGAAGTCTCTTATGCTCACTAAGGTTGCATTTATTTGATCAAAAATAATAAATACATACAGTGAAAACAAATAAATAAATACAGTAAAAACTAATATTCTGAATATTTTATTATCCTAAAATATTCAGATTTGCTGCTAAAGAAAAATGTATTATTGCCATGAATGTTGAAAATAGATGTGCTTAATATTTGGAAACTGTGATACACTAAGTTTGGGGAAAGAAAGATGGGAAAAAATGTATAATTTTATTCAGCAAGGACGCATTTAATTGATTAAAAGTGACAGTAAAGATATTTATAATATTACAAAAAATGTCTGTTTTAATCCAGAAAAAATCTATGTTTTTTGAGCTCAAATCAGCATATTCGAATGATTTCTGATCATGTGACACTGAAGACTGGAGTAATGATGCTGTAAATTCAGCTTTGCAGCACAGGAATAAATTACATTTAAAAAATACTCAAATAAAAAGAGTTCTTTTAACTTGTAATAGTATTTTACAATATTATTATTTTTACTGTGTTTTAATTACATAAATGAAGCCTTGTTGATCATAAGAGACTTTTTTTTTTTTTTCAAAAACATTAAAAAATCGTAATTATTCCAAACATTTGATTCTTAGCGTATATGTACTGCTACTATATTCAAAGCAGTTCCTCAACCAGTATCGCTAAACTGTGCCTCTGATTTTTTTTTCCTAATGTTTGTCATTTCTAGACGCCAATTAAGTGGATGGCCCTGGAAAGCATCTTGTTCCGCAGATACACACACCAGAGTGATGTCTGGAGCTATGGTGAGTCCATGTGTCGCACCATAAAATGGTACTGTAAAACACTGCACTTTGGATCTGACGATTCAATAAGAGGTCACTCTATCTCTAGGTGTGACAGTCTGGGAAATGATGTCATATGGGGCGGAGCCTTACTCTGCTATGCGACCACAAGAAGTACCTGATCTGTTAGAGAAAGGGGAACGCCTCTCTCAACCTCAGATCTGCACCATCGATGTCTACATGGTCATGGTCAAATGTGAGTTGAGTCTTCATATAACCCATAATGCAAAGTGGCAGTGATCTTGTGCCTCATCTCATTTATCATCTTGACACTCTACATATACATTCTGGCAGATCTTAGCATGAAAATTTGTAAATGAAAATTAGGGTTGCACAACATATATATATGTATGTATATTTAGCTTCAATTTATTATTTAATTTCAGTTTTAATCATTTTAGTACTTCAACTTATTTTATTTCAGATAGTTGCAAAGGCAGCATTTCTAAATGTTTAAGTTAAGTTTAAATACAACTTAATTTGATATTGAATATTCATTTAATATTTAGATTTTTATACTTTTTTAAATATTCTTGTGTATGCTTTTAAAAATTTTAACAATTTAAAAAATACTGTTAAATGTAATATGTAGCAAATCTTGAAATGAATATCCATTTTTCATACATTATTTCATATATTTTTCATACATAGTATATGCTCATTATTATTTTGAGCCTATATTCACTTGTAGCATTTATTATTTGTTTTCATTTGTTGTAACATTATTATTATAATTTTTTTTTTAAAAATGTATGTATTTGACTAAATAAATAATTATCGGCTTATTTTACAGGTTGGATGATTGATGAAAATGTTCGGCCAACTTTCAAGGAGCTAGCCAATGAGTTCACCCGAATGGCCAGAGACCCCTCCCGATATCTCGTCATCAAAGTAAGTCAAACTGAGGGAGTACTTCATTATTTACTTTACATCATTGTATGTTTCATGTCCTGGTCAAGCTGGAACTGGTTTGAATGGCTGTTGTTGATTGGTGCTCCACCACTAGGAGGAGTACAGAGCTCCTGAACCGGTCTCAGAAGAGTCCCATCAGAGGGGAACTGAGATGGACGTTCTAGGGGTGGCGCTGGAGGACCAGGAAGATGAAGTCTTGGAAGAGACCACAGACATGCCACGCTACATAACGCCATCTAAGAGTTTCTCTAGATTGCGTATAGATTCTTATCGGGTGTGTTTTATAATATTGATCAGAATTAATATGTGAAGGTTTGAAAAGAGACTAATAGACAAATAGACATCATAAAATAGACATCATTCACTATTCAAAAATTTGGGGTTGGTTAGATTTTTTTATATAATTGAAAGAAGCCTCTCTTATGTTCACTTAGTCTGCATTTTACATTGAATTTACATTGAAAGTTGTCTAATTTGAGATATTTAAAAATTTCATTTATTCCTGTGATGCAAAGCTGAATTTTTAGCATCATTAGTCCAGTCTTCAGAGCCACATGATCCTTCAGAAATTATTCTAATATGATGATTTTATGCTCAAGAAAGAACATTTCTTAATAGCGTCAATTATGAAAACTATGTGCTGCTTAATATTTTTGTGGACAGCATCATACTTATTTTTCAGGACTCAAACAGAAGGATCAGAAGAAGAATAGTATTTTAGTATCTGAAATAGAAATCTTTTGCAACAATTTAATTTTGTAAATTTAATGCATTCTAGTAGAACAAGAATATTAATTTCTTTAAAAAAAACTTACTGGTCCCAAACTTTTGAACGTTAGTGTATATTTTCAGATGATTTGTGGAGGCTCTATAAATAATGAATTAATAAGCAACATATCTTTTTGACACTTTTCTTTTTATTGTTACACCAGTCAAGTCTGACTCCATCCAATGTTGCTGGATATCTACCAATGACGCCTGGTCTGGAGAGCTCAGTGCAGGTGAGGTTTCAATCATACATCCACATTAAAACTACATTTGATGTGTTAGGAATGAATATTGGAGGAGTAATGCACTTATCTAAGAGCATATGGCTTAATATACAACTTATAATCAATATATTTGGGGGAAGTCGTGGCCTAATGGTTAGAGAGTCGGACTCGTAACTCAGAGGTTGTGAGTTCGAGTCTCAGGTCCGGCAGGAATTGTAGGTGGGGGGAGTGAATGTACAGCGCTCTCTCCACCCTCAATACCACAACTGAGGTGCCCTTGAGCAAGGCACCGAACCCCCAACTGCTCCCCGGGCACCGCAGCATAAATGGCTGCCCACTGCTCCGGGTGTGTGTTCACGGTGTGTGTGTGTTCACTGCTGTGTGTGTGCACTTTGGATGGGTTAAATGCAGAGCACAAATTCCGAGTATGGGTCACCATACTTGGCCGTATGTCACGTCACTTTCACTTTTCACTTATTGTCCACCTCATTTTGCTGTAGACGGGATGGGCATCTCGGTCCCGTCTGGACTCTGGATGCACTGTTTCTGAGAGCTCGGAGGGACGGGGAACTGCGGTGGAGCTGGAAATGAACGAGGACTTCTCGATGGTTGGCAGCATGAGGAGGGTCACACATCGTGAGGACAGCGCTTACATGTCACAGCGGGACAGCCTGTTAGCACCTCCGGAAACAACCTCCACAGGAATTCAAGGAGAAGAGGACCAAAATGGATATGTGCTGCCTGGATTTGGTGAAAGTCCAGAGAAAGGTGAGCATAAGCAGTTACAGCAGTGTGTGTGTGTAACCTTTATGCAACAATTTATGCAAAATTTTGATGCTGTGAACCTTAGAAGTCCTTTGAAGCAAGATTGAAAAGTCTGTGGAAGCCTGTTTCTGTAATAAATTTATGAAATAAATTTATGTTGTCAGATATAAAATCACATTCAGAGATGTAAACTACCATTCAAAAATTTAACATATCTTATATTTTTAAATTATTTATAATTATTTAATTCTTCTAAATTGTAATAATATTTCACAATAGTACTTTTTTTACTTTATTTTTTGCTAAAAAAAAATGCAGCCTTTTTGAACATAAGAGACTAAAAACATTAAAAATCTCGTTGCAAAAATTTAAATTTGCAATTTTTTATTTATTTTCTTTTATCAGTTTCCATAAATATGAGTACTCATGTTAACACATCTCTTGTATTTTGATTTTCTTTAGAAACTCTTCTATTTGCATCATCACGTGCAAAACGTTCTCAAAGGAGACTCTCAAGAGGTCATTCCGGCGACTTTTTGGAGGCCCACAGTGTTGCAGGTGATGAATACGAGTATATGAACAACCAGACCCTGTCTCTCGGACATATACCAGGGCAGCTTAAAGATTACAATCAGCGACCGCCACGCAACCGCAGCGCCTCCTTCAACCCTGCCGGCTTGTACAGCAATCACAAATCTCTAGCGTCCAGCAGACCCAGTAAGAGATCGTCGGTCGAGGGCTCAGAAAGTAGCGGCGGTCTCTCCCAGTCCTCGACCGACCAAAGGAGTCACAGCGATGGCGATTTCCTCTCCAGTGAAGCGGAGTACACAGACGGCGATCTGGATCTCCAGGAGCTTCAGTACGAGTACATGGACATCCGTGGTGGTGCAGGACCACCAACCAAAATGGTACTCAAACTTCACCTCCCAAGACTGGTTTCCCATCCTCCTCGCAGAAGATCGCCACAAGACGATGAAGACGAATATGTGGAGGAAGACTATCAGTACACTAACCGCCAGCCTCGGCTGAGGAATTCGCTCAGGGTTCAGGGGTTAAGGGAAGGGGAAGGAGAAGTGTATGAATATGAGGATATGGACTCATTGGCTGCAGGTGGAGCATCTGCAGCCGAATACCAGAATCTGGATGGAGAAGATGAGGAGAGTGTTGGGCTGACGGAAGAACCCCGGAACCCGGGGCCGGAAGAGTATTTAAAAGTCCCTGCAGGGATGGAACGTAAAGCTTTCGATAACCCTGACTATTGGCACAGCAGGTCGTTTCATAAAGCCAATGCTGTCCGCACATAGTCATGGAGAACGGTGTGAAGGAACTTGATGCAAATGAACAAATGCAAGTTGAACTGTCTTCAGTGACGAATGTTCAGCATATTATTCAATAATGCACTTCTTTACTGGTTCAAATCCAGAGAAAAACTGATGCAATCTTGACAAAATAAATGTATTTTGATGTCAAATGTATTTTAATGTAAAAAATGTGGCATTATGGTTTAAATACATTTAAACAAGAGCAGCTTTGTTCTTTTTTGATATGGTGGAGGTGCCAGAATGACCAGATTCATGAGCTACACATTGAGTGCACTGATATTTACATCTGGATATGTATGTAAGTGTGTGGTTACTTAATGTTCTGTTAATGCCAAGTTTGTTGTACTCTACAAGTGAAGCCATAAGTTTACTGTTTGTGCATTTGAGAGTTAGTGTTCATCTTAAATATCTGTTATTTCGTGTGTTCATGAAGTGCCCAATTCAGTCAGCAGCTGCCAAACCACTGTGCATCTGTTCAGATTGCACTCGAATTATTTCACAATTTAAATGTAATTTTCAAAATACATCTAATCTGAGGTATTTACATTCGGAATGTATAAAATTATGGGTAACACTTTATAATGAGGTTCATTAGTTAACATTAGTTAACTACTATAGTTAACATGAACTAAGAATTAACAATACATCTTCAGCATTGATTAATCTTAATGTTAATTTCAACATTTACTAATGCAATGCATTAAAATCAACAGTTGTGCTTATTAACATTAGTTAATGCACACTGAATTAACATTCATTCCCATTAACTGATCTTAAGAAAGATCAATAAATACTGTAATAAATGTATTGTTCATTGTTCGTTCATGTTAGTTAATACATTAACTTATGGAACCTTATTGTAAAGTGTTACCAAATTATGATGTCAGTTGAATAGCATATTGATTGAATTTGGGTAAAGTTGTTTTTCTATGAGGTGTTTGTTGTGCATGCCTTCTGAACAAATCATAATGAAGTACTTGTGTTATGTTTCAAATGAAATGGCCAGTAAACAAGCTTTTAACTATTGTTTTGTACACACAAATCAAACTAAAGTATTTTCTCTACTTTGTATCAATTTGAAATGATTTTTTATTTGCTTTTACCTTACACTTTCAATAAAATGTTTCTATATAAACCTGAACATTTGAAGTTTTTACTCTCATACTCATACCTTTTTTCTGCTTTTTGCGTTTTGTTAAAATGTAGTAGTGTCTCAATACATATTTAGGTAGCTATTAATAAGAACTATTAGGACAATTCCCATGAAGACCAAGACAGATTTATCATCTGTGTGTGTGTTTGAGGTGGGGAACCTCTTAGCAGGTGAGTTATGAATTCATCCAACCTAATTTTTAGAGATGCTTTACTGTTTGATATTGTATGATTGCAAATGATGAAAACATTCTGGCAGCTATACAAGCCTGTTTTATGATTTATTATTATTGTGTATTATAATCTCTTATCAATTGAACAGAAAATCAGAAGTCTTGTGCTGACAATTTAACCTTATTATTAATAATATTTATTTTGTTAATGTAATAATGTGATATTTAATAATAATAATAATAATTAAATATGTAATATTGTTTTGTGGATTTTATTTCAATCCTTTTAAGCAACTGAAAATGAGAAGTGCCTTAAAACTCTAAATTACTTGCAATTTACCATATGTGACCCTGGACCACAAAACCAGTCTTAAGTCACTGGGGTATATTTGTACCAATAGCCAAAAATACATTGTATGGGTCAAAACCATCCATTTTTTATGCCAAAAATCATTAGGATATTAAGTAAAGATCATGTTCCATGAAAATATTTTGTAAATTTCTTACCGTAAATATATCAAAACTTAATTTTTGATCAGTAATATGAATAGCTAAGAACTTCATTTGGACAATTTTATAGGCGATTTTCTCAATATTTAGATTTTTTTGCACCCTCAGATTCCAGATTTTCAAATAGTTGTATCTCAGCCAAATATTGTCTGATCTAACAAACCATACATCAATGGAAAGCTTATTTATTCAGCTTTCAGATGATGAATAAATCTCAATTTCTCTCAATCTCTCGAAAAATTTACACTTATGACTGGTTTTGTGGTCCAGGGTCACATATATAGATTAATTTAAGTTTAGTTTATAATGTATTTATTTTATATTATAAATCTAATAATATTATTTATATAATATTATATTTCAGCATATATTAATTGTAAGCTATTATTATTATTATTATTATTATTATTATTTATTTTTTATTTTTTATTTTTTTTTTTTCAATATGTGCTGCTTGGAATTATTGTGGTTGATTATAACAATGATAATGCCGGTTTGTTATTTGAAAAGGTGTATTGTGAAATTGGAAAGAAACATAATTCAATACTGTCAGATATTTTCAGTACAGTCAGATGCTTTGAAACAATCTGTGTTGTAAATTTGACTACTGTGCCCTTTTTTGGAAAACATCCAAAAGCCTCGGTTGGTTTTGGCGCCATTGTATGTGACGACAGCTGTGACGCGACTGCGTAGTAGGCGTGGCTACGCAGTGCGTGGAGGCTGTGGGCGGAGCTGGACGGTCGGCGAGCCGCCTGGTGGTAGCGTGACTGATTTCTGCTGTCCGTTCATCGTACAGCCAGAGAGACGCTTCGGAAGCCGGTGCAACGATGTCCGACGACGAGCAGCAAGAGCAGACCATCGCTGAGGACTTGGTCGTGACCAAGTACAAGATGGGCGGTGACATCGCCAACCGTGAGTTTGACGTTTGAGTGCAGGAGGTGTAGGAAAAAAAAAAAAAAAGTGCAGGAGGTGTAGAGTCGGTGACACAGGCCTCCACGCTGATTTCTCACGCATGCCATGTGTTAGGACGCGATGAGGAGCGGCGTGGGACACGAGACCCCGGCGCCCTGGCCTACGCAGCATACAGCCGCACGAGACCTCTTTTAAATGCATAGCTGTTCCTCCTGTACATGTCTATAAAGTCTGTACACTTTTTTGCAGTCCTACAGAACGGAGGGACTCATTCTGGAGCTAATGCTAGCTAGCATTAGCCCTCAGTGCATGTCAGTGGACACTTGTGGCTCTGGCATTGCCAGGTGGTAGAGGTTAGTCCTCAAAGGCATGGGTTATTAGTGAGCTGTCTGGATGGATATGTCCACTGCTGCCTTACTGTGGCAGAACAGTGACTTGAGAGCTTTCACATCCCATTTGTCAGCGTCGCTCTCACAGGTAGTGAACAGCATGGAGGTGAACTTTAGCTGGTGAGGTGATGCTGACAGGGCTTTTGACATTATCAGTCCAGAGCATTGTATTTTTTGCAGGGTGAATTTGAATGGTTGTGCAGTACTCTTTGAGCTCCAGTGATAAGTTAGTTTCAAGTAAGAAGTTTCTTCCCTCATTTAAACTCAAGCACCTGTTATTTGCATATCTTATCTGTGTTATTAGTGATTCTCAGCTGGTTTTCTTTCAGGACCCTAATTTAAAAAAAAAAAAAAATTGCATATAAGTTTGCACTAAAATCTGATGTTAAAAAGTGTTGATATTACATCTTGAACCATTATGGTTTCTAAATGGGTGTCAAACTACACTTTTCACTTCCTTTGCTTCTATTCAAATGTATGTGAATGCTGGAGGTGGTAAACACAAACTCATGTGAAGAAGTTTAGCATTTCGCTGTGCTCTGACCTCTAGGCTGGTGTCATGTGAAAATGTGTGACCAGTGGAAGATTGATGCGTCACAGCATGACCTGTAAGCTGAATTAAAAAAAAATGCACACAGTCTATGAATACAACTGTGGTAGTGTCTGAAGAAATTTAGCGTGCTTAAAGTCTAGTGTGAGTCGACCACCCCTTAAATACCTCCTGAATTTATGTGGTTTTATGCTCTCAACAGGCAATGATCAATGTGCAAAACATCAGCTGCATTCAAAATTGCACACTCTCTGAGTAGGTGGTACTTTTAAACAAATAAGAATTTTGCAACCTTTAAAAAAAAAAAAAAGTTCTATAGTATGAATGCAGTATGTTCTCTAGGGCTGCAAAATGATTAATCGATTCAAAATAAAAGTTTGTTTGCATATTATATGCGTGTACTGTGTATATTTATTATGTACTGTATATGTAAATATGCACACACATGTATATATTAAGGTAAAATATGTTCTCACATATGCACAGTACACACGCATATAGTATGTAAACATAAACCTTTATTTTGAATCGATTAATCGCGGTTAATCGTTTTGCAGCTCTAATGTCATCGTCATGTGACCCACCAGCGTCAGTTGCTTTACTTCACTGGCATTTACAAATGCTCTCCAGTGGCCTCATGGGATAGTAAAGTGTCCACTGGATGTGCACTTCAGTTGGAAATAGTCTGAAAAAATCTGGGTACTTGTTGCCTTGTTTTAGGAATACTATGAATTTAGACACACTACTCTGTTCGCATGCTGTATAGCAGGGAAGTGTGCAGTTTCGAATCCAGCCGTTTGCACAAAGCATGTTTATTCTCAATGCAAGCCTTGTTTAGTGTTGTCTGGGTCATTTTTTGATATTGTATAGTGTTGAGGATGAGAGCATGTGACATAACCAGTCAATGTTGGAAAATGCCTAATTTGATTATGGTTTCTAACAAGTGAGCAATAATTTTGCACAGAAATATTGTTCGGTTTGAATTAATGCACAGCCTTTGACTTCAGCAATAAAACATACTATGAATGTTGCTTCTCCCTTTCAAAAGCCTATTTATTTAGATGACTATGACCAATTATGTTATTAGAAGGATTATTTGGACTTTCATTTAGTGTGGGTATTACTCCTTTCCGTTTTCTGTATAACATTTTCACATTGCAAATTTTCACAAGCATTTCAAGTCCAGTCATTTCAATAGCAATCCATGTTATCTGAAAGCTCAAAAGATTTTCCCATGCAGATTTCGCATGGGCTTCAGGTTGGTGGTGCACATTCACCATGCTGACCAACAGAAAGCTGCTTGGTTTGAAAGTGACATCTTTGTGAGCCTAACATCAAAGCCCTATAGACTATAGACAATGGACTTTTTTTGCCCTTAAATATTGGTCTTGTTCTTCTCTTTTTAGAGGCGTTGAGGGTCGTCATCGATGCAGCCAAACCAGGAGTTTTAGTTCTCAGCCTCTGTGAGAAAGGAGATGCTTTTATCATGGCAGAGACTGGGAAGATCTTTAAGAAGGAGAAGGACATGAAGAAAGGTGAGACAGAAATGCAGACGTGGCTAAATGCTTGTGGTTCATGGGCTTTAAATTGAGCCCATTCAGAATAGATGGGTTCAGATTTAGACTCCTCCAGAGAATTCTGCAGGCCTCGTTTGATATATCTCGCTCTCCTCACACATTATGCAGAAGGTCTTTTTGTTGAGGATTGGTGGTTGTCCTTTCTTGCAGGCATTGCGTTCCCCACCAGTGTCTCAGTCAATAACTGTGTCTGCCACTTCTCTCCCCTGAAGAGCGACCCAGACTACACGCTGAAAGATGGAGATTTGGTCAAAATGTAGGCAAACTCCCCTCTCCAGTTCGTCTGCGTCTGTCTAACCTCCCCATGTCTTTTCCTTCCTCTCCTTTTCCTCAAGTCACTCTCCTTCGTCTTACTCGGCCCATCTTGTCTGCAGTGTTCTCCACTCTCCGTCTCTACCCCTTCCGATTGTGTCTTCCTGCTTGTTCCCTTGTTTCTTTGTGATCCACACATGCAACTTTGCACGTTAAAAACACTTATTGAGTGTAATATTATGTAGACTCTGCAACAAAAAAAGTGTTCTGGAATCTCTTATAGAACCTGTAATTGTCTGTGTCAATGTATTTACTATTACGGCAAGACATATTTATGGTCTGGTACTTTGTTTTAAAGACCATTTTTATTGTATTCATTTGAAGGTGCTCAAAGTTTTGCTGATTATTTGCGTTGTTCTCTGAAAGCACATAGGCTTTGCTCAGGTTTTCCTGCACCTGTATGTATTTTTCTGTTTTCCCTCCTAAATTCCTCTTTTCTCTCAACAGTGATTTAGGTGTACATGTCGACGGCTTCATCTCCAACGTGGCCCATAGCTTCGTTATTGGAGCTACTAAGGTTCGTGTGCATATATATGCTTTTCTTCCCCACCGTTACTACGTTTCTCATTTTATAAAGTTTCATGGCTGTATGGATGCCTAAAAGTGCAATTATAATATGATAATACTCACACACCTCTCTGGAAAATTTGCTACTAATTAGTCAGTTGTATCATTTCATGGTCTAAAACGTTTGAAAAGTTTCCGCCGTCCCAGGCAAACAGTTTTATACATGGCTATGCTAGTTTAATTTCACTCGTATTGGTCTGTTTTCTCTACTGCATAATATAAGTCAACCAAAATGCCCATTTGTTTGGTAGTAAGTAGCTTCACGAGTAAACCTTGCCACAAAACTAGTATCTTTTTAGCTGAATGTACATTATCCTGTAATTTTGTGATGTGATTTTGATTTCTTTCAGGAAGCACCTGTGACAGGAAGGAAGGCTGATGTCATCAAAGCAGCACACCTGTGTGCGGAAGCAGCTTTGCGTCTCGTCAAACCCGGCAACCAGGTTAGTACATACTTCACAATTAAAGTGGCAAATAGTTAAAGGGATAGTTCACCCAAAAATGAAAATTCTGTCATCATTTACTCACCCTCAAGTAGTTCCAAACCTGTATGAATTTCTTTGTTCTGCCGAACACAAAGGAAGATATCTTGAAGAAAGTTTGTGACCAGGCTGTTTTGGGGTACCATTGACTTCCATAGTAGGAAAAAAAATACTATGGAAGTCAATGGTGCCCCAGAACTGCTCTCTTTCCCACATTCTTCACAATATCTTCCTTTGTGTTCAGCAGAACAAAGACATTCATACAGGTTTGGAACTACTTGAGGGTGAGTAAATGATGACAGAATTTATTTTTGGGTGAACTATCCCTTTAAGGATGAAGCTTTTAAACATCTATGAGAACATGAGTTGAAAGCTCCTCAACACAAGATTGCACAGAATAGTTCAGTATGTCTTATATGGTGATGGTCTGTTTTTCATGCACAGTGTTTTGTCTTTTCTGTCTGCCACATTTACCTCTGAAGAACACTCAAGTAACAGAGGCCTGGAACAAGATTGCTCAGTCATTCAAGTGCAGTCCAATTGAGGGTGAGTTATGGCTGTTATATCATTTGGAAAAGCCCAACCGCAATTAAAATATTATCCATCTAGAGAGTATTGTGGAGTTTGAAGGTGTGGTGGTTAGTAAACTCATTACTCGGCAAAACTGAGAATGAAAACGCATTATTTGTACAAAAATGGGACTAGCTTGATATCTGATATTTGCTTTCAGAGATTTCTGTCCCTACTTTGAAAGTCCTTGGAACCAAAACTTTGATGCATTAAGAAGTTCATAAAGAGATTTTAAGAGTAATCCATATGAATCGAGTGATTTAATCCTAGATGGCTTTATAACAGATTTATTCACATATAAACATTGATCAACAACACACATACATGAAGAACATCAAATATGATAAACTGAAGCTCAAACATGTTTCATTTGAGTTGAACTAACCCTTTAATTGTATTTAATCACATAAAACATGAAAGACAAACAACCCAAAGTACCTGCAGGTGCCAACAGGAATGTGTGACTGTGATCTGCCCATTATTCATAGAAGCATGTGCCAATATTCACAGTTTTTTTTTTTTTTTTTTTTTTCATGGATAGGTATGCTGTCCCATCAACTAAAGCAACACGTTATTGATGGAGAGAAGACCATTATCCAGAACCCTACAGATCAACAAAGGTATAAAACAAACCCGAATATTGAATTTCTTAATGTTCTCAAACATCTCTATCCAAGAGAGCAAATTTTTATGACACCTCAGAGCCACAGGGTTTATACATTTTGGAAAAATTGGTCAACAAATGGCTTACTTACAATATCTGCAGTTAAAGGTGGGATAAGTATTTTAGGATTATTAAAAATGGCTTCTTATCTATAAGATTTTTGCATGGCAAAGTTTATGGGTGGATTCTGTTGACTTAAGAAGCAAGCAATCACATATGAAATATATTAATAACAGTCAGTAGAGAGATTTTCAGGGGCAAGCACAACAATCTCCACTGTTTGTCTCATAACAGGAAGGACCACGAGAAGGCAGAGTTTGAAGTTCATGAAGTTTATGCCGTGGATGTGCTGATCAGCACAGGAGAGGGAAAGGCATGTAATAATCACACGTTTATGAATGACACCTGGCATTATAAATCTGTTCTGCATGGTTGTAATGCAGTAGATTTGATTGTATACTTCTCATACTGTAGAGACAAATGGACATTTAACCTGTATGATTTCACCAATAGGCAAGAGATGGCGGCCAGAGGACAACCATCTACAAACGGGACCCCAGTAAGCAGTATGGGCTGAAAATGAAGACCTCAAGAATGTTCTTCAGTGAGGTGGAGAGGCGCTTTGACGCCATGCCCTTCACTCTTAGGTGGGCAGCAGCACTATTCTCCCATTTGTTTGGTTACTAATTGGCTAAATCAAGAAGTGCATCTGAATCGGATATTCTGTTCTTCGATGAATCAAGCAGGTGTTTTTGATGTACATTTTGACTCGAATGATGCGAGAACAATGCTTTTGATTTTTGATGACGGGTGTGCCCTATATTTGTATCATCACATGAGAATGCTAGGACAATGACTTTAAAACTTGGTGGATAAATCGATGGTTTAGATTTCATGGTGATTTGGTAAACAAAGTAGACTTTGTGTCCTGCAGGGCGTTTGAGGATGAAGGAAAGGCTCGTTTGGGAGTGGTGGAGTGTGCCAAACATGAGCTCCTGCAGCCTTTTAGTGTGCTGAACGAGAAAGAAGGTCAGTCTCATTATCATTGCGGCATTTCTTCCTGCTTTGACCTCTTTCCTTACCTGTTAAATCTCTCTTTCCACCCGTTTCTGTCTGTCTTTAGGTGAATTTGTGGCTCAGTTTAAGTTCACAGTGCTGCTGATGGGCAATGGGCCCTTGAGAATCACCAGTGGACCATTTGAAGCAGAACTCTACAAGTCTGAAAATGATGTTCAAGATCCTGAACTGAAGGTACGTTAGACTCATCTATTCCATTTAAATTGACTATAGACCCTTTTTGTGTCGACATCACGATTACGTCACAGCACTAGCTGGAGGCAAAACAAAGGGAAAACTGGAGGCGGCCCATTCAAACCAGCACAGATTCAGCTACATAAGGAGCTTAAAATATCGTCTTGTTGTGATGTTGGGTGCCAGAATAGACATAGTACAGGATCCAATTTGAAATTTTATCGCCTACCTGCTGCCACTGCCAGACAAAAAAAACGACAACTGTGGTTAAACGCGATAAAACGAGCGCACTGGATAGAAACGATCGTCAAAAATGCTCGCGTTTGCAGCGCACACTTCTTATCAGAAAACGTTCAATAAAGTATTGTCTTTTGTTGTTATGAGTGCGTCTAAAGATTTCTTATGCATCTCACGATTATGTCGTGTATTGTAATTGTATACACATTGTTGTGATTAATTGTGGCTGGAATAATAATTTAGCTGTAAAAATAGTTGCCTGCTGAAATTGAAATGTATATACGTCTTCATGACTAGATAGTCATGGTGAGTTTGTCTTTACTATACACATTAGATGTGAGTCACTCAACCGGAGGGAATCCTGTCAGATCGACCAAGCTTTGAGTTAAAGCATGTGCGGATCGGCCGATCTAGTTTCGTCCGTTAAAGTTAAAGGGTTAGTTCACCCCAAAATTAAAATTCTGTCATTAATTACTCACCCTCATGTCGTTCCAAACCCGTAGGACCTTTGTTAATCTTCGGAATACAAATTAAGATGTTTTTGATTAAATCGGAGAGCTATCTGACACTCCATAGACAGCAACACAACTGAAATGTTCCCAGGTCCAGAAACGTAGTAAATACATCGGTAAAACAGTCCATGTGACATCAGTGGCTCAACTTCAGTTTTGCGACGCTACGAGAATATTTTTTTTTGCGCAAAGAAAACAAAAATAACAATTTACTCAATCATTCTTCTCTCACAAGTTACGTCTTCCGCCATTTTGGAGAGTACCTCAGAATGTATTTCACATAATCAGCGTTGTTTATGTTCGGGGGGGAAAGTGCGAGCCTGAACGTAATCTGTGTATTAAGCGTTGTTTACGCTTAGGGGAAAGCGTGCGTATGCGTTGTGATACTCTCTAAAATGGCGGACGACGTAACTCGGGGGAGAAGAATGGTTGAGTAAATTTGTAATTTTTGCTTTTTTTTGCGCAAAAAAAAAGTATTCTTGTAGCGTCACAAAACTGAAGTTGAGCCACTGATGTCACATGGACTGTTTTACCAATGTATTTACTATGTTTCTGGACCTGGGAACATTTCAGTTTTGTTGCTGTCTATGGAGGGCCAGAGAGCTCTTCGATTTCATCAAAAACATCTTAATTTGTGTTCCGAAGATGAACGAAAGTCTTACAGGTTTGGAACGACATGAGGGTGAGTAATTAATGACAGAATTTTCATTTTGGGGTGAACTAACCCTTTAACCTTTTCAAATAAAAATCGCGGTCCCGGACAGTGAGTAACCTTACATATGCGGGTAAAATCGGATTTTCTCCAGTTATTGTTAAAAAAAAAAACAAGCTAACAAACTTCATAGCTAGCGTTAGTGAAGAGGTCAGGGGAATCTTTCTGCCTTTACCTAAGCTCCGCCCACAGAAAAAGGTCACTGTTTACTAACAGAAAAAGGGTCTATAAATGAAGGTTTTTTCCTACCATGATGTTTTGTTTTTTTCTGTCGTTTTCAGTCTCTGATCCAGAGTTCTGCAAGTCGCAAGGCACAGAAGAAGAAGAAAAAGAAGGTGAGGCCTTTGCTTTAGGAAGAAGGAACAATCCTCCTATTGTTCACAAACAAATGACTTTTTTCTTCCATTAAACACAAAATGAGAAGTTCAATAGAACGAAACAAGAAGAAACAAGCTTTTAAGCTATTATAAAGTTGTCAGTCTCAATATCTGTACAGATCATTTGCACTCCTGTAAGAAACTAGGTTCAACAGAAATTTTCAGCAAATTTCTTAAATTTTTAGTTTGTTTTCCACATCACTATTATATGGTTTCAGATAATGGAATATGGTATGCAGGTTCTATGGATTAAAGCCTGTTCATACCAAGAATGATAAATGTATTGCATCCATACTAACGCACTATAACATTCTGTTTATCATAAGCATCCCTGCAGTTATGTCATCTGCATCTTTAAATGCTTATGCAAGATGCATTCTGATTGGCTGTCAGTGTGTTTATCATTCATCAGCTGGTAAAAATCATTCTGAAAGTGTTTGAAAAATATGGTTCCTCTGTGTTGTTATTGTTATAGTTGTGGTATGGACTTCCTATTCTCATAGAATTAGAATGCTTGTATCATTATAGTTTTACGATGCTTATATTGTTATAGTTATCATTATGGATTATCAGTACAGTAATCATCCTTGGTGTGAACAGGCCTTGAGACTTATGGTGCTTTTGTCATTTTGGAGCTTGACTGTCCACATTCATTATAATTATATGGAAAATAGTCATTGTTGTCAGCGTGCACAAAGAAATGACAGCCATGCAGGTTTTTATGGGTGCATTGTAACTTTTTATACTGTCATGGAATTCTGGTTATTTTGCATAATTGAATACCATCAGTCAGTACTCTTCATTCATGTCTTTCTGATGCATTTTGTTATAGGCCTCCAAAACTGCAGAGACTGCAGAGACTGCTACAGGTCAACCAGCTGAGAATGAAGTTGCAGCTAAATAGAGGCGACACAACTCCACCCTCTCACGAAACCCCCGAAGAGCAAAAACGTCAACATTTCACTCTCGCCCTACTGTTTATCCTCATCAAATTTGATCAAGAGTCACTGTTAAAGCCTGTCTTTAAGCATTTCTGCCTCCCCCTGTTACGGAGAAATGTCATTTCGATTTGGATTCTAAGCGAGTGCAACAAATTTGTACTTTGATAATGAATCTATTAACTCTTTTGAAGCACTCGTTTTACATTTCAACTGGAACGCAATGCCTTTTTCAAAATGTAATTAAAAAAGCCTCGCAATTCTTTTGTAGAGTTGCGTTTTTCACAACATGTACTGGTGACTGTTTGAAATGCTTTATTTGGCCCAAAGCTTCATTTGAAACCGCATTACATTAGATTAAGTGGTTCGGGAAAGAAACAAATTCGATTTGTAGCTATTTCTCAGGGTTCTGAAGAAAAAACATCTCCCTTATCCGAGAAGTAGTTTTGTACAATTAGGATTGAGAACACATCCGTGGAGAATTTCATGACTTACAGGGGCATTAGAATTGGAATTCTGTATATGGAATTCCTAAGTACTCCATTGTTGTGACGCTATAGCATTTCCAAAAAGGGGAACTTCAAGTCTTTTTCTCTAACTGCCATCCCTTTTCACAAGTGTCACATTTGAAGATGACATTAGGGAATGTATTGGTCATACTTTATTCCTGCCCATTTTCTTTTTTTTTCTTTTCTCTCCACATTTTAATGTTTAATTATCTTTTGTTGATGGAGGGAGATTTTCCAAACATATTTTAAGCTGTAATAATTCAAGTTAATATTAGAAACTGATTCATTAGGGATTTGGTTAAAGGTCTGGTCCAAGGTACACTAAAGCTACTTCAACCCACTGAAAAAGGTTATAACTTCCACTTGCCAAGGGCCAACATAGTATCACTTTATCTTCTACAAGCAATAGAGTGTCTGTTTGACTGAATATACAGATCAAAACTAGGCTCGGACTGGACTGAGAAGCTTTCCCAGTGTCATTTTACAATCCAGTCAGTGCAGTTATTTCAGGAGAGGTGATGAGAAGTGGCTCTAGAGCATTTCTGGATCAGTCCTGTTATTTGGGACTTGGTTGAGGCTGGTTCGATACATCTTTTGAAATGTCGGTTATTGTGACTTTTGTTCTGTTTCCAGATTGTAAAGGTTTATGTGGCAGAGGAGGCTGGAGGTTTGGATGTGACACAATCTTGTTTTTGTAGTATGAACCATCATATGGGACTATTTTACAACTAATGAAATAAAACATAAGTTTGAATATATTTTCTTTAAGATTGTCATCATTAATTGTAAGAATGCACACACTTTATGCCAATATAGTTGGTTGTTTAATATGAGATTTGTTAGTTATGAATAAGTCATTTAGAAGTTTGAAGCACGAAGCATTTGCAATAGCTCTGAGAAAATAACAGGAACTTTTTGAAGGTTTTGTGTCCATGTACTATTTATAAACCAGATAATTATATGTCTACCACTTTATTTCTATGTCCAGTAGGGAGAAGTTGAACCTTTGAATGGAAAAGTAGGGTTTCTTTTTATATATGGCAACAGAGGGCGCTGTGCGGCCCAGACTAACAAATCACTGTTAAAGTTCGTTCAGAAGATGCTTGATCCAAGTCTTTCAGTTAACCAGAGAGACTGAAATATGTTAAAAATCGATAAACGCCAAAGACCAGACACAATCATCCACGACAATACTTAAAACTAGCAATAGCTAAAATGTCTAATACCGCAACCACTTACCTGTAACAAGACGGATACACATGAACTTAGTTAAAAATAAAATTTTAGTAAGGAAATTGTTTTAGCCAATTAATCATTTATCCTGATATGCTAGAGATTTTTAAACGAATCATAGGAGTCGGATCTTTTCACTGATTCTGAACAAGTTCGAAACGACAACATGTGGCGAAAAGTTTCAACGTAAGTTACTCGAAATATATATACAGCTTGATTTTATAAGTTTAGTTTTATCGGCACATATACGACAGAGATACAAAATAAGGTAAAAAAGCTGAGTATGTCAAATGGGATGCCAGGGTGACAGGTGAACGTAGTTAATTCATCACGTAAATTGCCGAATCGTTTAAAAAAACAGTTCTCTGAAACGAACCGTTCGAAAGAATCGACTCGGAAATGAGTCTGAACATCACCAGAAAATGTAGTAATTCCCTCAATAATGAGGCTGTAAACGTCAAGATAGGTATATTTTCTATGCTTCACCGTTTTATAATTATAATTTACTATAAAATAAATTTGGTATCTATTATTGTTATTATTTCGCCAATTATTTATCATTATTTTCCTTTTTTTATACATTCAAATTTTAATTCATAATTTTGAATATTTTTCATTTCTTATATATGTACTATTGCATTTATTAAAAAGATGCACTGCCCTATTTTGGTCATTATTTCACGCTCACGGCCTTGCAACCAATGCGTTTCTATGGATCCAGCTCCCGCTAGATAGAAGAAAGCTTGCATGAACAATCACTTTTTGTTGAGGGGGGGTGTAGGTGTAATACTAACAAACCAATAGCTTGTGGTCAAGGCCCGTTACAATCCAATCCCCGTTCCACAAGGGAGCCGGTGGGTGTGACCGGAGGGCGACGGAGAGGCGGGCGCAAGAGAGTGCGATGCTGAGTTCGGTTGAGGAGTTCAGAGAAGCAGGTCTGCGGACGGTGGCATCAGTGCAAAGGGGCGAAACAAGGGAATATTTGGCCGAATTTCAAAAGAACTGGATTATAAAAACTGGACGCGCTGGATAGCAACTCATTCATCTCTTCGTGCACGTAGGTCTCATCGCTGACAGCCCGTGGTAAGTTCATACGTCTTTTCATTTTGGCCCGTTTTTCCCCAGTTGCCGTATAACGGATTATTTTTCGCATTACTTTTCAAGCAGCTGGGAGAGCTAGCGCTAGCCCACGTTAGCGAATTTGTTATTGCGGTTCTTTTAAGCAGAAAAATACATTTCCAAATTGAACAATCCTTTGCCTTTGGGTAGCCCTGAGTACCATATGTCGGCTAATGCACTTGTTAAACGTTTGTCCGCATCGTCACGAGCCATATAACGGGAGATGGTGATGAGGAGGAGTCGCGTGCAGCTCCCGGTTTGCAGGCGCGAACTTCAGCTCGTGTTATCTCTGTTAACGGTCACCTCGTCGCTTTATTTGTATACGTACTTAAGTGGCGTATTTGTGGCATATCATTTCAAATTATTTTTTGAGACAGTGACCGTTAGAAAGGTGTTTTTGAGGTGGTTTATCATTGAATGAATTTTTGAAGGACTGTCCGGCCCTGGAGTCCCGCTTCAGTTTAACGTTACCGGGGATTCATCACGCGTATAATGGCTCTCATCTGTGAAATAACAGACATGACCCATTTTTTTTGTTGCCCTGCTTGTCTTATTTTAGCCGTTTTTTTTCTCTGTGAAAATTACAGTAACTCTTACTCCAGTTGTAGGCCAGAGTAGACCGAGACCATCTGGCTCTTGCTGTTATTGGGTTGTTTTTTTTTGTTAATGCGACTGTGAAAGGTCACTGAAGGTGATTCATATTAAACTTACATTAACTAGAAGGTGTAAACTGATTCAGACAATGCTGCTATTTCATGACAATATGAACTTTGTTCAACTGTATGTTCCAAAAATGCAGTATTTGATGAATATTCATCAACTAATACTGAGCTAGTGAGGTGTGAGATATAAATCCACACAGTTGTAATGTTTTTGTATCTAATGAATGTATGCCAGAAAAACGACTATAGCTGTTTTATTATTACAATAAGGATTGGTGTAAAATGTTAACCATATAATATAATTGAAATGAATGCTGCATACTAACTACAAATTGAACATTCTCAACTATATCCATGTAAATCCCATGAAATATTTGACCCTTCAAAGTCCTATGCCACAGCTGTGTCGTATCGCATAAATTCGAAGTGAATCTCTGCTCTTCCATCTGTAACTCCCTCTAACTCTTTTTCCAGGTGGCCTATTTTTAGTTCCTCATGCCGGAGATGGCGCAGCGGAGCGGGCAAGAGGACCCCGAGCGGTACCTCTTTGTGGATCGGGCCGTGGTCTACAACCCAGCTTCCCAGGCAGACTGGACGGCCAAAAAGCTGGTGTGGGTTCCTTCCGAACGGCATGGGTTCGAGGCGGCCAGCATCCGAGAGGAACGTGGAGAGGAGGTGCTCGTTGAACTGGCTGAAAATGGCAAGAAGGCTGTGGTAAACAAAGATGACATCCAGAAGATGAACCCGCCCAAGTTCAGCAAAGTGGAGGATATGGCAGAACTCACCTGCCTAAATGAAGCTTCTGTTTTACACAACCTGAAGGATCGCTACTACTCTGGGCTCATATACGTAAGTGTGATGATAATACATTTGCTTTCAAGTTGCAGACTTTTCTACCTTGGTTTTTGCAGGTTTGCGTAGGGAGTAGGGTTGCAACTAATGATTATTGATTGATCTGATGATGTTCCTTGTTAATTTCGATAAAGTCTGCTTTTATTTTCTGCTTTTTTTTCTGCAAACAAATAAAGTGAATATATCAAATTATATGTTTACAAGTATGTTTGATGGGTGTGATATTAAGTGTTCTCATGTTTGGGATCACTTGGTTTGTAGATTTTTCCCATAGCGGCTCAGTCTGTGTCTTCTGTTATATTGCAGATGCATTTTGTCCGTAGAAATGTGTTTTTCTCTACCACGAAATGACAGGACTGGTGAATTTTTTTTTTTTTTTTTTTTTTGTGCATGTATGCATATCAATCGATAATCAAATTCATTGTTGATTATTGTCATTATCGATTTTATTGATTAGCTGTGGCAGCCCTTGTAGGGAGCTTCATTTTACCTTGCGATCTTGACCCATTTTATAGCATGTACTCAGAGAGAAACCAAGGGACTTTTATTATTCAAGAGAGAGAGAGAGTGTGAAGCAAGCTGTTTGGAGGTGCAGCCCCATCATTTCCTCCATTCCCCAAGTGTGGAGAAGCTGCTATGAGCTCATTATGAAGTCTCAATGAGAGCAGCCACTTGTTTTCACACTTCTGTTGATATTACCACCCAGTTACATCCTTTAAAACACTGGATGGAATTTATTCAGTTTATCTTTTCATTTCCCATCATTGAAAGCTTTTCCAGGTTGTCGGTAACAGAGATCATCTCGATTGGCCGCACTTCAGACGTTATGAAAGCGGGCACTGTTGTCATTTTACACAATGATGAGAGAGTGCAGACCACTCTCCCATACCCACTTATCTGTGTCAGGCTGGATTGTAAGTCTAGTTCCCTGCATTTTTTGGGATTCAAGCCTCTGTTCCATGTGGTTGCTGTGCTCCCGTCTTATAGGCTACAGTAATTAGCTGTAGAGGCCCATGCTTGGCATAGTAAAACCTGAAGATTTATAACAGGACCTTTGTGTTTGGCATCGAGCTGCAGCTGGCTTGTAATATCTGTGAGATGTCAAGATGTCAGACTGATTGTTGATAGCACCTACATTCCTCACATTTCTCAGCTTCCTTATTACTGTCGGCTAAAGTTTATGTTTGAAGAAATATAATGGAAAAATGGAAGCATAATGTTATATATTTACTTAAAGGTTGTATATTTTTTCCTGTGTGCGTGGCTGGTGACCAGACCTCAGGCTGGTGTGTGGTATGTGCTCTCATATCTGCTGTGTGGGCAGAGCCGTGGAATTGCTGCGTTCCTCTCTGCCTTCCCACGCCCCTCTGTTCTTGAATAGCATGATGAACGATGACACGTTAGACTTGATTTCTCTTTATGGGTTTGTTTAAACAGATATTTTCCAGTTCTATATATTCATCATAAAATTTTTTTTTTTCCTTGGTTTTAAAAATTTTTTTTTTTTTTGAGCTTGTAATTTTTAATCAAAATACCACACCTTGACCTTTCAACGAACCTAGGGCTGTGATGGTGGCAGATTTTTACCACCGCGGTGGCAATGGACCAACTACCGCCGGTGGCGCGGTGTTGTGTATATTTATATAATTCTGAAACGCAAAAATAAATGAGGCTCAATCATCTATTAACAAACGTGCGTGTTTGTTTTAGCACTTCCTTCAGTGAACACTCAGCCTGCAAAACACTAAAATAAATATCAAAGAAATAATACAGTTAAATAGGAAAGTAGCCTTAAATAA
>JAFVLL020006652.1:0-23924 GCA_021397915.2 Tor tambroides
CTGTTAATTGAAAGAATTTGTTGTGGAGTGAGGGGAACTAAAATAGCCTAGCTATGTTTACAGTGTTTATTATAATGTTTGTAAACATTTCGCGTCGCATTAGGCCTATTTCTGAATGAAATAATAAAATGTGACTTATAGGCGACTTTTCTCTCGCTCTCTCTCTCTAAAAACCGCAATTTTTTACATGCATAGCATATTTTAACCATGCAGCAAACCTTTTTAAATATTTTGATAAATTACTGAAAAAATGACTTTTTAAACTGTTTAACTGATTGTATTAATCGGTCAAGGGAAAAAAATAAAAAAAGAACGAAAATCGGCCAAACATATCGGCCAAAAAAATCGGCATCATATATCGGCCATCGGCTGCCCTGATTTCTAAATATCGGCATCGGCATCGGCCAGAGAAAAACCCATATCGGTCGACCTCTACACTAGTGTTCCAGAAGCTAGTAGCCCAAGTGTCATGTCTATTAATAAATAAAGATTCAGACAGCCTCCCTGCATTGGTAAACTTTGCTGCCCAGTGACCGTAATGAATAGGGTTCGACTGGGTGTTTCTGACTCACTGCACAAGTCGACCTGATTCCTTCCACAGTCCTGCTGTCCTCCACACACGCAGGGCTGGACCCAGACTTTATACAGCCACTCTGATACTGATTTATTGGACTGCAGAGACGGAAATGCTCAATGCTGTATTGATTTAAACATTATATGCAACTACTGCTGAAGGGGATGTTTTTCCAGTTCAGACATAAATACAAGGCTTGTGACGTAAAAGCGTTGTGTTTTGTTTGTCCTATTATCTGTTTTTTTTAATGATCGATTTAAACAGATATGTATTTTTTTTTACATTTAATCATTTCGCAGATGCTTTTATCTGAAGCAGATTACAAATGAGGACAATAGAAGCTCAGCTGGTTCTCATAAGAGCATGTAGAAATTAGTTTTGCATTTTGCTCTGAAACCGGCAGCGTGTAGCCTAGATTGTATGTATATAGCAAAAGTAGTGTGTGTGGTTTTTTTTTTTAGATACATTAATAAACATTAAATATGTATATATTGTGGGAATTCTTATAATATCTTTCATATTTATTTAAATGTTTTTGGCATATTAAAATATTTGTAAAACAAAGTTTATAATTTATATTACTTTATATTTAAGTAATATAAATTTGGTCTCCTGTTTGCCTCTCTCTGTCTTTTCCTGCAGCTCCTGGTCCCCATTCCAGCTCTGATCCTCGTCTTGAGCGTAGCCGGCGTTCAAGGCCCACCAGTGCAGAAAGACCTCGCAATCACATTCTTCCAGAAGAACCAGCTGGACCCTCCAGATCAACAGGGGGTGATAGAAGAAAATCTCCCAGCACAGACCTTCTCTCAGCAGACATCCGTGGCATCCTAGATGACCTGCAGTTAGAGGAGGACAGCAGCAGGAGGGCAGAAGCGCCCCGCTCGAAAGTCCGTGCCTCGACCAGAGTTTCTCGTAGTGCCAGCCCTGCCAAGACTACCAAGAGAGCAGATCCTCCTGAGCATCCCATGGCAAAGAAACGGCACTATGACGCAGAAGCGGTGCGACTGTATATTGCTCAAAAACAAGAAGAAAGGAAAAAACAGCAAGCAGAGGAGAGGAGGGCTCAGCAGGAGGAAGAAGAGAACAAGAATAAACGCCTACAGGAGCTTTACAGGAGACAACGAGCAGGGGCCACCAAGGGCCCAGTCGCACCTGAAGGTCCAATAAAGAAGCGGCTCCAGGAAACATACACCAAACTTCTGCTGGAACAGACTCAGCTCAGAGAAGAGATCAATGGGGGTGCCATAACAAACATAGTCCAGCAGGTAAACCTTTATTCTACAGCATTTTTGCAGTTAAACATCGTTGAACTTAATTTATTTTTATTATATTGTTACACAGAAAATGCACAAGCATTTTGAGTAGATTGAGTAAAATAATGATATTAAATTGACAGTTTTAAGGTACACTACCTTTCAAAAGTTTGTCATCAGTAATTCTTTTTAATGAATGAATGAAATGAATGCTTATTCAACAAGGATGCATTAAATTGAAGTGACAGTAAAGACATTTAAAATGTTACAGAACATTTCTATTTCAGTTAAAGGCTGTTCTTTTGAACTTCCTATTTATCAAAGAATCCTAAAAAATGTCACAGTTTTCACAAATATATTAAGCAGCACTACTGTTTTCAACTTTAGTAATAATAAATGTATCAAACAGTTCATTTAAATTGTGATGATATTTCATAATATTACTATTTTAACTGTATTTTGTAAAAAAAAAAAAAAGTTACAAAAATAAATGCAGCCTTGGTGAGCATAAGGGACTTCTTAAAAAACAAAATCTTATATAGCTACATAATATACTGAATATCACAATTATATTAACGATTAGACACCCTGGTGTCTAGACAAAATCCATAATGATCGACCATTATTTTAAGTGTTTTTGTTGTTACACTGCAGCCAAGACCAGTATACCAGCCATCTGGAGAATCTGATAAAGAAAACAAAAGACATGATCGACCTCAAAGTGCCACCTCCAGCAGTGATCTCTCCCTTACGGAGCAATGCCAGCCTCCTTTCTCCAGGTAAAAGAATCCCATTCCATTACATCATCTGTATCATAAGTGTAATGTTTGGTTTTCCAGCTAAAAAAACTCAAACCCAAAGAACTTCCTTTTTTTGTTATTTATCTGTTCTAAGCACTGAAAAGATTAACAAAATATCCCCTTTCCCTAAATGGGAAGTCATTTGTATTCCCTTACACAGATGACATGCTCTTATTTCAAGTAGTTCTGTAAGAACAGATTAATCCGTCAGCTCAGTGCTTAGCCAGAAGTGTTTGTTGCTTGCCTGTTTCGGTTTCCATGGCCACCTTTAAGTGCATGTAGTTGGCGGCGTCTTCTGCGTATTGAGTTTGTGAGCACTGGATGTTCCTAAAAATGGATTAAAACTGACTTCTGAATCTCCTAATGAATTATTTTGGTGAGATTACATGATTTATGCCATATGTGACTCAACTTAAAATATTTACTTTCTTTTTTTATTCGTTAAGTAAATGTTTTTGTGTAGCAGTCTTTTTTTATGTCATTATTATACATTAATAATCTGTTGTCTTGTTTCTGTAGGAATGGTTTGGGTTTTGCAGGGTCACCCTGGCTTCAATCTGACCAGCGTAGTCCTGCTCTGAGGGTCAGCAGCTCCCTAGTGCCTCCTTCTGGCCATATCTTCTCTCAGCTGTTAGAACTTGATCCAGAACCTTCACTACCTAACAGAGAGTCCCTAACTGCACATGCGGCGTTTCCCTCAACCATAGGCTGCAAAATGAGCCGTATTGAGGCTCTTAAGGCCACAGCTGCCTCTCTCTCTAGCCGTATTGAGAGCGAGGCACGTAAGCTAGCCGGTGCCGGAATAAACTACGGTTGTGCCAGGGAGACAGGCACGGGTCTTTTAATCCCTAATGATGACCGCTGGGCTAAACCTGTCAGTCCGCCAGTCAGAGAAAATCCAACAGATTCCGATGACCTGGTTGAGAGGATTGAAAAACTGCTTGCTGCGGGTCAGAGCACCTATGATCAGGCCCTTCCAGGTGTGGGCAACCTGCACAGCTTTAGGGAGAGAATGGAGACTGGGAACAAACAAACACTTGCGCCTTCTGGCCTCACGTCTAGAAACACACGCAAGACCACTTCTCCTCCAAAGCCCATTGTTCAGGAAGTTGAGCTGGACTCCAGCGGAGGTTCTATCAGTGAGGGTCCTCTGCTGAGTGAGGGCAGTATATCTGACGAAGACCTGCAAGAGCTGCCCAGATCAATACTGGGAACCACAGGATACAGTCCACATCTGAATGGAGACAGTTTGAACCCAATTTCACGCTTTCAGAAAGAGGCAGAGAAGCACCTGCCCTTTAATGTGTCAAGTATGGTGCAAGGAGGAAGCAATGGACCATGGGAAGAACTGGCCAAGGGAAGCCCACACAGTGTTATCAATATATTTACAAAGAACATGAGCTACAGCAAAGGTGAGAACTTCAGAAACTTATTTGACCTGTTATTTAACTTTGTGTACTAGAACAGGGCCAAATAAGAATTTTTCTATACACATTTATATGTATAGATATGTATAGTATATGCATATGTATATTATATTATATTTTATATTTTAAAGTATATTAAAATAGAAAACTGTTATTTTAAATTGCAATAATATTTCACTAAGTTTTTCTGTATTTTTGATAAAAAAAGATACAGCCTTGATGAGCAGAAGAACCTTCTTTAAAAACATTAAAAATCTCACTGATCCCAAACTTTTGAGCAGAAGTGTATATAATTATAAATAAATACATTTATTTATTTAGCTGGTAACAGCTTAGTGTTTACCATTCAGCTCATTCTAAGTGATGTGTACAAGACTATTAATTTATGTATATTAAAATGTATTTTTTTTTATAGAACAGACATACACTGCCGTTTAAAAGTTTGGGGTCAGTAAGTCTCTTATGCTCAGGAATCCTGCATTTATTTGATGAAAAGTACTGTAAAACAGTAATATTGAGAAATATTATTATTATTTTTTTTAAATAACTTCATTATATTTTAATATATGTAAAAAATATAATTTATTCTTGTGATGGCAAAGCTGAATTTTCAGCTGCCGTTACTCCAGCATTCAGTTTTAAATGATCCTTCAGAAATTATTCTAATATGCTGATTTTGGGAAAAAAAAAAAAATCATTATCAGTGTTGAACATATCTTGTTATCAGTGCTTCTTAATATGGTTGTGGGATTTTTTTTTTTTTTTTTTTTTTTTTTTTCAAATGAACAGCATTTATTTGAAATAGGCAACTTTTGTAACATTATGCATATTTTTACTGTCACTTTTGATCAACTTAATGCATCCTTGCTGAATAAAAGTATTAATTTCTTTCACAAAACAAATGTTGCTGACACCATACTTTTGTGATTAAAGTTTATATTTTAATTGAACATATTTGTTTTTTTGTAGCGTTTGAAGAGAGAGGCAGTAAGAGTTCTCCGGCTCTCCGCTCTGCTCTGTCTGGTGCCAGCTCATTGGAAGGAATGGCCTACGAGGAAGACTTTGTTTCCTCACACGCCAGTAGCCAGTCAGCATCCAAGAGAAGTCCCAACGGTCTCAGGTAAAGCAAAATAATTTTTAATGCTCAATAGATAACTACCTTGTATATCCAAAATATCTTTATAATTGGAAAACAGACTTAAGTAAACACAAAATTTCTAGTATTCAGCCTGAAGAGGGCAGTGTTGCTCTATAATCATACCATCCCTCACGTTTCACATGCTCCATGTAGAATCATATACATACGGATAAACTCTGATGCCTTCTTTCCACAGTAATGGCCACGGTCGGTTCAGTCCTCCAGACGAGGTGCTAAGTGGCAGATCTGCATACAGTAACAGAGCTGGGGAAAGATCTCATCGTTCACCAGCTCTCACACCTCTTTCTTCTCCGCACTCAGCCAGCTCAAGCAGCAAGAAAGGTCAGATATGTTATAGAGGGCCACATCATGTGATCTTGAGTGTGGTACAGTGTGAAATCCGTTTCTGTGCTCTGTGTACATTCCTGTAGGGATATATCAGAAGTATTGCTACTTAAACTCCAGTATATTTGTAGAATCAGCAATACTTACTCAATTTCACTTATGTTGGTATACTAGAAACTTCCCAGCAGGTGTGTTGAGGCAAGCTGGAGCTAAAGTCTGCAGGACACCGGCCCTCCAGGACCGAGTTTGGGCACCCCTGATTAAAAATATAACAATAACAAAAATGTATCAATGCAAAATCAAATAAATACAGCTATTAAAATGTATTGCTTTTTTTTTTTAAAATAATGTTGTCATTATTCTCAATAATATTAATAATATATATATATATTTTTTTTTTCAAAACTGGCTTACTGACCCCAACTACTACTACTAATATGATTCATATTTATTCTTCTTATTATTAATTATTTTTTATTTCCCTGTTTTGTTTCATTAGTCATTTTGGCTCTGAGGGAAAGAAATCTCCCCGAAGCGCTCGCACAACTCCTGCCGCTGGTTCTCCAGCCAGCTCTGGTTCTTCCCGGTTGTCTCCAGGTGACAGTATCCCAATCAGAGGGTCTGCCCAGGGGTCGAGTTCCCCTCACACAGCTCTGCCCAGTTCCTCCTCATCCTCCTCATCAGCTGCCAGGGCTAAATCCAACCCCTCACCCCATACTCAAAGCCCAGGAAGAACAGAGCACAGGACTGCAGGTAAACTGACATCTAGATTTTTGTCTAACTTGTATGCAACTGCAGTTCTAAAGAAGTCTGCTGTAATGTAATAAGAATTTCAGTTCAGGGATGGAATTGGTTTACTTACTCTTCTATGTGTCCCCAGGTTCAGCGGAGCTCCAGTTTGCTCCTGGGGTCCTCCAGCAGCGCCTGTCTGCTGAACTCAGTTACCTGGATGCAGTGGAGGAGTCAGTGCGACAACTCGGTGATGTGGAGCGAGTGAGAGGCGTGTCCCTCGCACAGCAGGAAACTGTCTCGCTCGCTCAGATTCTCAAGGTGAAGTTATGCACCTGCTAAAGCGATTATCTTACCTGTTGTGGTCATGTGGCCAAGTATTTGAGGGTAACCTTTAACCCTTGTCTTATTGCAGTCTCAGCAACAGAGGCATGAGCGTGAACTGTACTTGTTAAGGTTGAAGGCAGAGCAAGAAGCTCTCGAAACACAACGGCAACTGGAAGAAAGCAGACAGAAAGCTGCACGAGTATGTGCACCACTTGTTATTTGTTAATAGTTTAGGACATTTTGTTGAGGATATTTCAAGTCAGTTTGGTTTGATTTGAAAGCTGTTTGTGTAATAACTTCATAGGTGCATTCTGATATACATTTTAAACAGTACTGAATAAATTTAAGTGTAAAAAAAACACTTAAAGGAAACAATCAAATCGAAATCTAATTCAGACCATGTTAAAAATGACAACTTTAGTTAAATGATTTGCATCTTTTTAATGCACGGATGCTTGTGTTTGATTCAAGGCCCATGCAGAGCTGCAGGAGAGTTTGCTCCAGTCTCAACAGCAAGCATTAGGAGGTTTGCATGAGGCCACAAACAAGATGATAAACCAGCAGGCTGAGGCTGCACGCCACACAGCAGAAACGGCACTACACATTAAAGAGGTGAGCTAAATATTAGGGTACAAGAAAACAGCCCACAGATACAGTGAGATTTTTTTCTAACATTATTCTGGATCGAGTCACTGAAATTATAATTAGATTTTTAAATGTAGTTACTAATTTTGATTATTAAGAAGCATAAACAGGACAAAACCATATAGATAAAACTATAGATAAAAACTAAATAGATAAAATAGATAATAACTATTTTGTTAATTGAATATAAATATAAGATTAATTTTTTGGCAGTTAGAAATGTTAAATTACTATCTCAAAATAATAAAAATGACAGGCACATAAGAATTACTAAAAAAATTAGCAAAAATTTAAATGACAACTGAAAAATTTTAAATAAAAGCTAATTTAAAATATTAATGAACACTCTAATAGAATATAAATAGCACTAAAATAATATAGAAGTTCCATGTGGCATGGAACACTTGCTTTATTTCTATTAGCACATCATAGCTGACATTATTATGTCTTACATGTAGAGTCTTAACAATATTTGGACTAATTGTTGTACTTCAATCTTCAGTCACTCAATTAAAATGAATGATGAAATGTCTAATCTAGACTCTCAGTCTCACTAAATATCTAATAAGCTCTTGGGTATTTAATTTTATGCTAGAAAACCCCTATAACAAGCACAAATGTTTAGAAACAAGATTACTTGCTTATCTTCTTAGAGTGTAAAGTATCCTCCCTCAAGGCACTGTGGCTCTTTCTTTAAAGTCAGCTTGAATGATTAAAAGTGTATTTAACTGTCTCTCTCTCCCTATAGATGACTGAGCTGGCTCGTTCACAGATTGCAGGAGCGCTAAGTGTTCCTGGCCCCTCCATTACGACCCTGTATGATCAACAGAAACAGCACAACCGTGGTTTGAAACAGCAGCAGCCACACCCCCACACTGACAGGTAACTCACTCACCTCAGACGTGGCCATTCACTATTCTGATTAATCTTCCTGTACCTTGCTTCAGCTTCATTAAGCATAAAAGCCAGATAATGTTCTGCATTAAAGGAATAATTCATCGGAAAATGAAAATCTGTCATTATTTTGTGTCGTTCCAAACCTTGGATCTTATGTGAAAGTTTGAATATGCAAAAGTGCAGATGAGAAATGAGATCCACGGCAGGGCATTTGGAACAACATGGAGATGAGTAATTCATGATAGTATTTTCATTTTTGGGTGAACTATCCTTTTAACCGCTTTTTCACTTTCCATTTTCTAATGTGAAAGATTTTTTCAAATTTGTCATATTAGTGATAGTGATCTATACATCAGTAATGTCGCTGTTTTGGATCTTCTCCAGTAGCTGGAAGAGTGAGCTGTCTCCTGAGAGACGTAAGAGTCCATCAGAGGTCGAGACTCCACCAGACAGCCTCTCAGAGTCCATTCCTTCCAGGAGACCCACCATCAGGTAACACAGTGTACTTTTCATTTGAGCTGATTTTTCTTTTACAGCCCAAATGAATGATTTTAGAGAACGTAGAGTGTGTAAATGCTAATCTCTCTGTTTTTAAGTGGTGGCGGCAGCAGTAGTACCCAGCTGAGTCCACCTCGTTCTGATCAAAAGGAGAGGAAGACACCAGGAAAAGACAGGAGCAGTAGTTCAGTAGAGGACCAGGCTCACACCACTGCCGATGACTCCCTTTGCTCGGACAACGTGCGCAGCCCGCTTGAAGAGAAAGGTAAAGCTCACATTTTTGGGGACAAGCAACTTAAATAGTCTATTCTGAGAAATATAAGCTGTTTTGACCACTTCCTGTCTATTCCTCCAATCAGCAGACAGTGCCTCCATCGCCACAGAGTACTCTGTGAAGTTTGATGACTCGATGACAGAGGATGACATTGAGGAAAGATCGTTCCGCTCTCTTTTACCATCCGAGGCCCACCGTCGCGAGTCGCTGGACAGGAAGCCCAGTCCTCGTCCCCAGTCTGACGACGACCACAGCCATGACAGATCCAGCCCCAGAGCGAGCTCAAAGGTGACGTCCTGTCAGCTCTGCTCATGCAGCATAACTCTGACCCCAGTTGTGTTCAGTATAAACAAGCCTGTTGTGTTTTGTTCTATTTGGTTGTCATAGTTGGAGTTTGTTTGTGTTTTCCTGGTGTGTTGAAAAGAAGCTCTTTGTATGGGATGGATAAGTGACTCAGCTCTTGTTTTTCCCCTGCGCCATATCACGTTATACACAGCAGGATGGCAGCATGCCCTTCTCAGGTGGCCAGGACAGCTTCTCGAAGTTCACCATGGATTTGGTGCGTCAGTACATGAAGGAGGAGGAAGTTCGTGCTCAACATCAGAGTTCTCTGCTGCGTCTGCGTCAGAAGGCCCTCCGAGAGAAGACCAAGGCTGAACTGGCCTGGCTGGAACACCAGAAGAGGCAGGACAAATATTCATTATGATTATCAGGAAAAAAAGATATTAAATATAACATGAAATCAAAATGGACCATATTTGCTTTCTTAACAATTGCTCTGGTTTATGTTAGTAGTATTCAAAAATGCAAATTTTTCAAAAGAACTTTAACTAAAATCTAATAACAATCACTGCCTCTGAAATAAATTACTGTTCTTGTAATCAAGGTTGCACAGGTGGGGAGAAAATAATAATATTCATACATTTGTCTCACCCTACATTTTCCACTCTATATTCCCTGCTTGATAACTCATATATACAAAAGCATCAGTAAGATTTTTAAATGTTTTCGAAAGAAGTCTCCTATGTTCATGAAGGCTCCAATAATTTTATCAAAAATAGATTAAAAACCGTAATATTCTAACATTATTACAATTAAAAATAGTCCATTATATTTTAAAATGTAATTTATACCTGAGACGGCAAAGCTGAGTTTTCAGCAGAAATTCCAGTTTTCAGTGTCACATGATTTTTCAGAAATCATTCTAATATGCTGATTTGGTGCTCAAGAAATATTTATTGTCAATGTTAAAATTATTTGTGCTTTATAAAACATAGTACATTTTTTCAGGATTCTTTGAAGAATATACAGTTCAAAAGAACAGCGTTTATTTAAAATATAAATCTTTTGTAATCTTTTGTTAAGTGATTTTACTGTTACTTTTGATCAATTTAATGCTTCCTTGCTAAATAAAAAAAATCTGTCCCCAAACTTTTGAACAGTGGTATACATCTCATAACTGAAATTAAAGATGTTGTGGTATGTTTTGGTCAAGTTGCACCATTTTTTGTTAGTTAAATCTCATATGTTGCAATAGAAACCGTACATTTAAAGACAGTAGTGTGATCAGCTTAATTTAAAATTGTTGAACTGTAGTAACATGCTCCTCATCTCCTTTCTTCTTCACTAGGCATCTCAGAGACAAAGGAGAGGACGATAAGATGCCACCCCTTCGTAAGAAACAGAGAGGCCTGATACTGAAGCTACAACAGGAACAGGTGACAATCATATGTGGATTTATGAGATGATCTCCAAGCTACACTTGCAAATGAATGTATAATAAATTAAATAGTCATAACTGAATTAAATGTTGTCATGTTTAAAGGCTAAAATGTTGCTGTGTTGTTTATCCCCAGGCGGAGATCAAACGACTGCAGGAGGCCAATAAAGCAGCGAGGCGGGAGAGACAGCTGCTCCTCAAACAGCAGGAGGAGATCGAAAGAATGAGGCACACAACACTCAAACTCAAAGAGCGTCTCAAAAGCGCCGACACAAAGCTGGTCAGTCCTCTGAAAGATTGTGTTTCTTAATCCTCCTAAATAAAAGCTTTTTTTTGTTTATCTTGTAAGTACTCTATATGTAGTTTATTGAACAAATCGCACTTTTTTTTTTTTTTTTTTTTTTTTTTTTTTTAATGAAACATCTGCAGGAGTCACCCGTTTCAGGTGTGACGGCGGATTCGGCTCCGCCCAGCGTGATTGTGACAGACGGAGAGACCCGTAGCCCCTCCCCCATGTCTGTGTCGGGCAGTGAAACCAGCAGCATCATGCAGAAACTGAAAAAGATGCGCTCTCAGATGGACGAAAAGTAAATAAACCCTCACGCATGTTTCTTTTCTATCCTTCAGTCTTTTTCCTCTTCTGTCCTGTCAAATAATGCATTGTTTTGTGAAGTCCATTTGATTATATTAACCAAACTTTAATGACTTTATGCATATGTAGTGCAAACCTCTTTCAAGAAGGCCAAACAAACAATGAATGTTTAATGTACTCAGGGGTGATTTCTTATTTATGACTAGCTAATGCTACTAATAACATGTATTCATTTCTTCGAGGTTCGTGTACAGCTTGCTGACCATGTGACATTTTAAAGTGTTTGTTTATTTCTGTGTGCACAGTGTTTGGTTTGAACATAAGCGTGCTCTGTGTAGGAAAACACCCCTCTCCCTTAATGAATGGAGGAATCTTTCACATCTAAAATAGAGAACAGCTTCCTTATGCCACTAGTAAACAGGATGTACATTCTGCCAGTGAGATTTCTGAAACAATCTGGAGGTCATGAGGTTTCTCTAATGCGTTTCATAACCTCCACATGTTTTCTAAACGCTTTGTCCATTGTGTGAGATCTCATTCTCCCATATTCAGCCACTCAATCCTTGACAACAGATTCTTGTTTAGAGTCATATCTTGACAACTGGTGAGGGTCGTCCCATTGTTCAGATACTTTACAAAGCACTGACACACAAATATTTTTGTCCTGAGAATAAAATTGGTACACAGAGGGAAGGGGATTTCACGCTTGTCTGATTCAACTAATAACATGCTGTGTTGCGATTGTAGCACCGTTCACACACTTCTGCTCACTTTCTAGCTCTCACTAATAGCATGATGATCTCTTTTGTATAACTTCCAGCTGTATTTATTCAGTACTCATCGGTATAAGCACTTAATCCTGCATCCCATTCAAAGTGATTTGTAATCCAGTCTAGGCAGCTCTGTTTGTAAAAGCAAAGATAATTGTGATTTGCATTGCTTCTTCCCTTTATTTATTTCATTTAATATAATAATGTATTTACCCTCTTTTATCACAGCAAAATTAGCAGAATTAGTCACTCAAACCTGCATAGAGAAACAGCTTGTTAATTTCACAAAGAAATGTCTGGGTCATAGATCTATAGCATAAAAAATTGTAAATTTAAAAAAAAAATAATAATAATGAGATCAGAATAAATGAATTCATAGTACCATTATGTATATTCACAAGTGTTCATCACAAACGTACTTGTGAATAATTCGGTTTAAAAAAATTTATTTTTATTGCATTTAAAATAAAATACTATTACTTTTTTGTTCACTTAAGGCACTTAGAATTGAACTTTAATTGTCAGTCCAAAAAATCTTAACGGTCCTAAATATTATTTTAATTTTGGGAAGACTGAAATATGACACAGGTGTTTCTGATCATTTTGTGAGACTCTCCAGACTGCTGTTTGGGGCAGATAAATGTTTCCAGGCCGCTTTTCCAGGAAAGCTTGTAATTCCAAGACCTTTCATCTTACTCGTAAACTTTTTTTTTTTTTTTTTTGGGACTTGTTTGTAATTATGACACTCAAAGGTAGTGGCTTGTTAAGGATTTGCAGCATGCAGTTAACCGCTAAAAGTTAATAACTGGTTGATGTGTTTGTTGCACAGTAGCTAGATAAAAATAAGGATACACGTTTACACTCAATCTCTCTTTCTGTCTCCATATCTGTGTTTCTTATGTCTCTCTTTCTCTCTCTCTCTCTCTCTCTCTCTCTCCTCTTTTGTTTCATTCTCTCCAACACTGTTCTTCTTGATTTTTTTTTTTGACTGTCCTCTCCTCTCTTTCTTCCTTAGACACTGTTCTCCTGTCCATTATTTCTTCTCTGTCTTTACGGCTCATCACTGGGCCTCTCTGTCTGTCTGTCTCCCAAAACTCCACCCCAAATTCCAGCTCTTTATCTACAGCCAGTTGGTCAGGTACAGTTACCCACAATCCTCCTCTTTCTTCCCGTCCCTCCCTCCTCCCCTCTCTCAGCACCTATTTCCCATGGAGCATGCTTTTGTTCATCCACTGCCACAGCTGGGTGGGTGGCAATAAAAACAGAAAAAGGAATGCAGTGATGAATGGATGAATGAAAATGAACTGGCTACACCATGCTAAAATAAGCTGATTCTTTGGCTGAAGCTAGTTTAATAGTAAGCGTAGTTATTTATCTGACTGGGGAAGATTATTTTTATTTCTAATGATTAAATGATTTACCAAAATCCTTTGTGATTGGTTTTTGAGCCTTTATTTGCTGATCAAATACAGGAAAATGTTTTGAAAAAGATTACCGTCAATCTCAAAGCCAAAGATCAGACTTGTTTAAATCATGGTGAGTTAAATGAGTGATTTCTTACGTATTTTGTCTCTGTGATGTGATCCTGTCAAATCCAGTCTTTGCCTTGTTGCTTGTCTGTCTTGTATTATTATGTAAATGTAATCTGTATATGGTGAATCTCACGAAAACATGTCTACGTTTTACATTTAATTCAGGAGGGAAAAATAAAAGTCTATTTTGCGTACATGAAGCTTGTTTTTATGATCATCAAATTTTTGCAACATTATCTTCATGACAGTTAAGAAAATGTATACCTCTAAATGTTAATTCCTGTAATGCATCAAGATTATTTTTACATGATGTCTTTTTTATTTTTATATTGCAATGGTTCATTTATATTTTGATGGTCATTATACTCTCATTAATGTAATAAAAAATATATATATATATATATATAAATAAATATATATATATATATATATATATATATATATATATATATATATATATATATATATATATATATATATATATATATATATATATATATTAATATTTATTTAAATGCATTTTTTTTTTTTAAATTGTTCAGTAACTTAATTGTCATGAAAATCACAATGCAAACAATCTTGATGATCTTAAATATAGGGATTATTGTCTTTTTGCAAAATATACCTTTGAAATACAACTCCAACAACTTTCGTGAGCTTCAACCATGCACCGCACACAAAGCGTCTCCGTTAAATCAGTTCTTGAACTTGGTATTGTGGTGAGTGGAGACCGGGAGGAATATCTCTTTTCAGACAGGCCGGGCAGACTGATATATTGTATGCTTCTGAATAATGCTAGTTTAGGACTTCTTCATCTGCCCAATGGCCACAGTAAATCTTAACTCCAGCCCCTGATTAAATAAGTGTAGCCCGCGATGAGCTAATGAGTATATATGACTGAGGCAACATAATACAATTTATGGTTAGATGAAGATGGCCGCTGTATTCACGAGGCAGGACGATTGCTTTTAGATAAAGCCATCTGTTTTTCTCTAACATGTTTTTAATTATCTTAAACCTCAATGAAAAAGCCAGGCGGGTTTGATCTAACAGACCAAAGTCATGATACATGGAGGGCTTTTTTCTGAAAAAAAAAAAAAATAATGACCTGCCTTCAGTGAAGCACAAGTTTTTACCTGGCACAGCTTGCTAGAAAAGATTAATATGTTGTAATATTCAGTACAGCTTGTAAAATTCTAATTATTCAAATTTCACTTTAATGTGCTTTATCTTGTCTAAGAACTATACATTTGTATTGCCAAAGCACTGTTTATATATTTAAAGCAAAAGTACAATCAAATAATTCCCTTGCAGGATTGCACTTACAGAGACAAAATCCTAACACTGTTTGTCTAAACCCTGGGTGGAACCTGTGTGTTTCAGTTTGTCAGGTGGTTGTCTCCATGTGTGTCACCCATGAGTTGTATCGGATGCATGAGTTTTACCCTGATAAGGATGTTAAAGGCACAAAAGAGCTGTTTTCCCCATTAGAATGAATGTGGGCCTCCAAGTGGAGCCGTGCCTGATTTGGGAAGCATGTTTTGGTGTGTGTGTGTGTATGAGGGTTTGTGTGGGTGCACATCTTTTGCAAAAGAGACTAATCTGGTGTTTGAAGAAGGTGGGTGAGTGGCATTATTTTAACATCTGCTTTGCCTGCTTTTGTGGTGGTCTGTCTACAAATTGTCACTTTGCTTTACACAATCTTGGTCTCCCTTTTTCTGCCTTTTCTCTCTCTGTCTCTCTCACTTTCTGTCCTGTAGGTTTCTCACTAAAAGGGAACAGCAGTTGATGCAGAGGCGCAGACATGCGGAGGAGCTTCTTGAGTGGAGACAGAGGTTGGACGTGGAGGAGGCAGAAGTGCGGCGCATGGAGAAACAAGCTCTGGCAGCCTGGGAAAAACAGCAGCAGCAGCCACGCAACAGAACACCACTGCAGCAGCGCAGCCGGGAAAGTGAGCGCAGTAAAACCAGCAGTGGACAAGAGAGTCCCACAGGACAAGGTGAAGAGTGTGAAAAAGACATTGAGATGGAAAGGAAGTGAAATTGAAAGTATTCTTCTAAAGAACGGCCGGTATATGCACATCAGTAACCGCAGATCAGTTGTACTCCATCTATACTTCTGTTCAAAAGAAATTAAACCTTTATTTGGCAAGAGCAAATTAAATTGATCAAAGTGACGGTAAAGACAAAAGATTTCTATAGCAATAAATGCGGTTCTTTTAAAATTTCTATTCATTCTTGAAAAATGCATCAAGGTTTCTACAAAAATATTACGTAGCATTAAACTGTTTTCAACTTTTTTTTTTTTTTTTTTTTTGCTGAAAATTTTGCCATCACAGAAATACATTTTAAAATATATTAGAATAGAAAAGTTATTACACTATTAGTGTGGTACTGTAAACAAATGCACCATTTTGAAAGATTTAAATGGTTTTGTATTTTTAAATGGTTGTGTAAATATGGATACTTGCTTAGCTGCCATTTACCCTGGAAATACCCTGGAAATGTTTTCCACTGTTTATCATGTTTACTCTTTTCACTAGTTTTGTAAGTCAGTGTATAAAAGCAATGATTATGAATTGAACTGTTACATTTTGTGTATCTGTATGCATCTTCTCACAGAAACAGGCAGTGAAGATGATGACTCCCCAGCATTGTCCGTGTCCAGTGTGCACACCGATTTGTCAGTTCCGGAGCAGCTGGCCAGCCCTTCCTCAGACCAACCTGTCTCTGAACTCCACTCTCCTCATACGGGCAACAGCCCTGCCCCTGATGCCCTTTACTCACCTGAGTTTAATGCCACAGACAGCAAACAGGTGAAACCTGAAACTATACATAGAGTGACACAGAGTTTTGTTTAAAAAAAAAAGTATTTGTTTCTGCTTCTAATGTTATCTAGAGCAATTATTGGATACTGAACATGGGGATATGCAAAGGTGTTTGCATCTTACAAGTAGTCCAAAGTTGTTTATGTGCTGTTACATTAAACAGGGTTGATTCGAGCTCTCTTTGGTGAGTGTGATTTACATGTCCTGACCTTGGATCCCTCTTCCTGTATGTGTTACAGTCTCCTCCAGAGAAAGCCAGCCTCAGCTCTCTTCGACATTCAGACAGTAGCCGGCCTGAGACTGTCATTGGCACCAGCGGAAGCAGCAAGATGCAGGTGCGCTCCAGCTCCAAGACCAGTGAGGCCTACACCAGTGACCCTCATTCAGCCACTCCATCCGGTAAGATCCTTGCTGCGCCCATCAGACTTTGAAAATTATCTGGATTTGCTCTATCAACGTAATATAGACCGTTTTTGTTTGTTTTTGGGGTTTTTTGAATACTGCAACATATAGAATATGTAGCATTTTGCTCTCTTAATCCAGTTTATCCTTGGTCTTTTTTTTAATTAATTTTTTTTTTTTTTTTTCAAATCATAGTTCTTAAGGTGCTACATACCTGATATGCTAATTTAGCCTGCTCCAGTTTATCCTTTACATCATTTCTAAATTGGATATGTGAATGCAGGAAGAGGAACACTGTGCCAGCAAAATATAATGCTCTGTTTATCTCTATGTGTGCACTTCTCTGGATCAAACCGCTTAGTCATGTTATATAAGACCAGATGAGTCTACCTGCCTTATACAGATGATCTGTCTTAAAAGAGAGATTGTTCTAAAAGAAACTGTGCTTCTTTTAGGTTTAAAACATTGTCTATCTTTATTATTTAAATGTTGTTCTTTGTCACTTCTAATCTTTATGGAGACAAACAAATGTTTGGTGCCCTCTTAAGCATTTTTTAGCAAAGACAATGTTTTGACAATGGTGATTACATTTTTTTTTTTTTTTTTTCACCTTACCTCAGAGACCACATCTGATCAGAGTGATATTGAGAGCCGTATTCGAGCCCTCAAGGATGAGCTCCGTAAGCGCAAATCTGTGGTGTACCAACTAAAAAAAGAGCAAAAGAAGAGGCAAAAAGAGCGACTGAAAGCTCAGGAAGCGAGTCTGCTGAAACAGTTGGAGGTCAGCCATCATCACCTTTCATATTCACCTTTTTCTGTGTGCTGTTTATCTTAAAGCACTTGTCTTGCTGTATTATTTTGCTGTGTTTTTTTTAATTGACTATAAAAAAAAAATTGTCAGTATGCTGTATTTATTAATGTTTGTCTTCCTCTGTTTCCGCAGTCATATAATGACTTTATTCAGAAGACCAAGGCTGAGTTGAGTAAAGAGCCAGATAGCACTCCAGTTACTAAACCCCAGATTAAAACTCCCACGTCAGCCACTGAAAAGCCTCGGATAAAACCCCCTCCACTTCAGAGGTCAGCCTTGACATTTACCAGTCATTTTTAATTTACTCTTCATTCTGAGTTTTTCTTTTTTTTTTTGTATACTTCCCATAACATTTGATGCATGTTTACTTTACAGGCCTGAGACTAGCAAAAACTGGAAGATCGTCACAGAATCTGAGAAATCAGAGACTGTGCCCACGGAGACATCAGCAGATAAAGGTGCAATGCCTTTTAAACTAAAAACATGATTATTGGCAATAACAATATTGATTTGGACCAAATTAAAGGTATACATAATGTTAAAATTGTGTATGTTTCCTGTCTTTGTTAGCAGATGATGTTGCACCATCAAGACTTAAGTATTCATCAGAACATGATGACATTTCCTCAGATGAAGATCCTCCTACAGTTACTCCAACTCCAATTATGGGAAGTCCAGAACATATGGACGTTTTGAGGAGCTTGCGTAGTCCAGAGTATCCAAGCCACCAATCAGAAGATGCCCCCTCAATCAAAGAACATTCTGCTAGACCAGAGGCCAATGACTTCCTTTCGGAAGATGAGAGCGTGGTCTCTAGCCACAAGTCAGGTATTATGGAGGAACTGGAATATGCAAAGTCGGAGGGGTCTGAGAATGACCAATATGACCAACACTCGCACCCTCTGCTTAAACTGGATCTTGGGCTTCAGATTCCATCGCTAAATGATATGAAACCCAAATTTGAAGAGGAAAGGTTGTCTGAGAAAGATGCTGATGACAAGCTAGCAGTTGAAGATTCTGCGGATGCTGCAGAGAGTATGAGATTTACTGACTCTCCTGTGGCGAAATCAAAAGATATAGACTATCCTTCAGCTGAAAAGACTCCTTCAGCCATAGATCATTCTTATACCCCTGACTTCTCATTGTCCAAGAGGGAGGATTCACCAAAGATGAAAGATACACCGTCACCCTCAGGTGATGGCTATAACGATGACTTTGAGTCTTCCATTGGGTTGTCATTTAAGGAGGATAATCATGAATCAAAGCCTACATCACCCTCTGCCCCAGAGTCCAAAGAAAAATCTGTTAAGTCTCCAATGTACAGCAGTGAAGAGGAAATTGAAGAAGAACTAAGTGTCCGATCAGGAAGTACTAATGGCAGCTTCCAAACTGAAAGTCATGCAGACCTCAATAGCCTTGGTAAAGGCTCCAAAGAAGACATCATGAATCATTCAAAATATTCAACTTCACCACAGCCCCAAATGCCAGTTTTGCCAGAAAAGGACGAATTGCCAAGCTTCTGCATTGGAGACCGGGTTCTGGTTAGTAATATACAACCAGGGACACTGAGATTCAAGGGACAAACTAACTTTGCCAATGGATTCTGGGCCGGGGTTGAACTGGACAACCCTGAGGGAAGTAACAATGGAACTTACGATGGGGTGGTGTACTTCGAGTGTAGGGAAAAACACGGTATATTTGCCCCGCCGGACAAGATCTCTCGTCTTCCAGAGAAATTTGAGGCCAGTGCAGACACTGAAGATGAAGATTCATCATGTGATGACCAGCCAAATAGTAAACACAAAGGTTCTGAGAAGCAGTTAGAGCACAGAAATCTGCTAAACAAAATTAAAGGAGAAAAATCTGACCTAGATTTGCATCCTGAGACTAGAGAGCCTTTGGATGAGCATGAAAAGCCATTGGAACTTAACATCAAACAGCTTTCCACTGAGCAAAGCACCTTTTTTAAATCTCAGCATAACCTGGATTTTAATGATATTGACTGCAATATCATTAAGGACCGTGACAAAAGTCGGCACACAGTGCCTAACGGCAGAGACAGGGACATCATTCTCGATTTCGAGGACACGTCTGTTGATAATGTTGTTCCATTGCTCAATAATTTGGATAAAGGGACATCTAAAAAACAAAAGCAGGAAGAGGAACCAACAGCAGTCATTTTGGACCTGTTGGTTGAAGATAAGAAGTCCAGAGTTGATGGTCTTCCGAAATCCAATGACATCTCAATCGAAGAGGCCAGTCTCGATAATAGAGAAGATTTGAATAACAAAAGAGCTTTGACTACCCTAGCAGATAAACTTGTGGAAAACTTCTTAAGTGATGCGGTGAAGCAATTTCAGAAGATCAAGAAAGACAAAGAGGAGAAGTTATCAGCTGCTAATCAGTTGAAAAGAGACTTCATCAATGAAGATGATGGGCTTAGAAGCAACAACTTTAAGTCTCAGAGCAGATCTTTATCTAAAACAAAGACGGATAGTTTCCGCACATTCTTTGATGATGATCAGGAGGAACTTTCATCTCCAGAGCATTGCAACAGACCTGTAAGTGACAATTTTGATTTATCTAAAGCTCCTATAAGAATAGATGAAATGAGGAACCAGTTAAAAATAACCCAGTCTTCAAAGTTATTGATTGAAGTGAAGTGAATGATTTACCCAACAAGCTGATAACATTACTGATGTGTAATGCTTAAGTTTACATTTCCAGCTGTATTGACAGACATCTAGGGGCTGATGTTACCTTGGAACCCTTTTTAGGCCTGCAGTGTGTTGCAAAGTTCAAAAAGAGAATGTAAAGATAAATCAGATCTTCTCTTGATGGAAGTTGTAAGAGGTAATCTTGATTAGTGTTAACTATGCTTCTTCAACAGGAAAGCCCTGTCCTGGGTACGAGTGGACAGGAAGAGCTAGCTAAACGTCTGGCAGAGCTGGAACTGAGCCGAGAGCTCTTCGATGTCCTTGGTGACGAGCAGGACTGGTTTGATGAGGACTTTGGTCTCAGCTCACGAAAACAACAGCAGAAGCAAAAACGTCAACAGCAGCAAGATGGGATTTCTAGCTCCTTGAGTTTGGGTGCGGGGGAACAGGTCAAAACACCGCCCAGACCTGAACTTCCCATGCAGATGAAGCAACCAGAGCAACCTGCCATGATTGTTCCTCACACTGTCCAGGAGGTGGAGAAACTGGTCATCGCTGCAACTCAGGAGATCTGGAAAAGCTGCAAACTGGGTCATGGTAGACCAAGCCTGACTGGAGTACCCAAACCTCAACCCTCTAATATTTTCCTGGAAGGAGACTCCAAAGCCAATGACCTGGAGGCTCAATGCCAACAAAGCTACAAACTGGTAGGGATCAAGATGCTGACATTGAGGTTTTTGTTTAACCTTGGCAAGGTTTTTGAAGGCATTTCCAGGAAGATAAATAAGAAATCTTTGCCGTTGTATTTATTTACAGGCCGTCTTTGATTTATCATGGGAGGTCATTCAAGACATCTATGCAGAAGATCCAAAAGTTGATCAGCCACAATGGATGAAGCCACGTCGCCTTAATTCCACCTACTTCCATCGGGTGAAATGCCCCAATGACATAACAACAGTCCAGGTATGCAAGATATCAATGCTGCTTTACAAAAAGTGGCATCTCATTATTATGATTATTGTTATTCTATATTTTATTATATATATATATATATATATATATATATATATATATATTTATAAATTTAAGTATGTTTATTTGTTTATATATATTTTGTTTATTCAGGAGTTTGTCACCATTGAGGTATTAAAGTTGTGTGGTCTAATGAAAGAGCAGAACCAGAAAACAGACTGGCAGAAAATGATCAAATTTGGACGGAAAAAGCGAGACAGAGTTGACCACATTCTGGTAAGTGTATTTAACCTCACATTCAGAATGCTGGTTAATCTGAAATTGCAAAACTGTGCTGAATTATTTAGACATTTAAATGCATAAGTCTATAATCACTCTTCCACTTCTAGGTCCAGGAGTTGCATGAGGAGGAATCCCAGTGGGTTAACTATGATGAGGATGAACTTTTTGTAAAGATGCAGCTTGCTGATGGGATTTTTGATGCCTTGCTAAAAGACACAGCTGACGTTCTGACCCAAATCCAAGAGAAAAAGTCCAAAAGAACTCTTTGATGTTCTCATCTGTACAGAGAAATGTTTTAGGTACCTTCTGTTAAACACAAAATGGAGGATTTGACATAAAAGGACATTCAGTGAGGAATTCCCTTTCAGTCTGCTTGTATAGGCCACGCAAAGTTGTGGATTCAGGATTCTAGACCTTGTCAGAGGTCTGATTTGTCATGGAGGTGTTCACATTCTCATCCGGGAAGTCTGATGAACTCAGCTCTTGATGGTCCGGTGTTAATTGTAGCAGCTGTTTGGGTCCAGATTCCCCATACTGTGTCTGTTCATCATTGCTGCTAAAACTGGCTCTGCCATTCTTAAGATTAAAACACAAGGGTCAGATCAAATCAGGACAGACCTAAGGACTTAAAGACTTGTTTTTATTTCCACTTAGATTGTATCATAAGAAATACTTGTTTTTTTCCTTTAATACTATTAATTTATTTTTTAAAAAAGTAACATTTGAATTTGAAAGTAACATTGGAAAGTGTTTAAAGAAAAGAGATTATTTTACCATTGACATGATTAATTGCAGAACTAAGCACAATAAGTACAATTTGAATGTTGAAATGGCAATACAGTGTAAAGGGATTTAATGCAAGATAATGTTGAATGCAAAAATATGTAAATGATATTTAACTCTGCTTTTTGAAAGCAACAGGAAAACTTCTCGTAATGGTTTTGTTTTGGTCCATACACAACAATGTTGTATTGGCAACACAGTTATTGCATGCCAAAAGATTGAATTGAAATATATGAACTGTGCTAAACACGGACATGCTGGGTTCTAGCCTTAACATTTGCCTTTTATCCCGTTCATTTTAAGTGCCTCCATTGTTGCGTTTGCTCACGCACGAGCGACTTTTCCCGGCCTTCCTTTGACCAGTGTCGTAACGGTCCCTTTTGGCTTTAATCTTGTCTTAACTTCTCTCTTCATAGCTGGACAAACCTCTAATACTGTAAGATGTACATTTCTGCCTTACTTTGTGCATGTACCCATCATCAGAACCTTTTTAAAGTACATTTTTGTGTTTAAAAAATGACGAGTGGTAATGTTACGCTATCACTGGCACAAGGACACATTTGTTTACTTTTTAAGAAGGCGTTTTACTCATTGTGTACCTTTCTGAGGAACTGCTCAAGGGCTCAGCATGTCCATCTCGTCTGTTATCCACGAATACTGTGATGTACATATTTGTTTGTAAATCAGTCGCCATTACTACCCTGGTCTCATAAGAAACATATTATCATCTTGTGTGTATAATTAGCTGTAATCAGCCTTTCCTCACCTCTCTTAAAGCTGTACTTCCTGAGCCAGTCTGTCCGATAGTGACCTGCAGCATCATTGTGAGGTTAGATCTAGAGTATTGTGCCGTGTCAGTGGGTTAAACTTCATCTATGCAGCAACAGAGTCTCTGATACCCAGCATCAGTCGCTCATCCAATAGCATGTCTAATTATATAGGTAACAGAGATCTCTACCTCGTTTTGAGAATAGGCTACTACTAATAGTCTTTTTGGCTAATGCATTTAAACTTTTAACTGTGGGCGGGAAATTACGATTCGTGTGGCACAAGTGGTTTGATAATCAGTTTCTACTTTTAAATCGGTCGGTCGTAGAAATGTTTCACATTCCGTAAGTGTATGTGTATTTATAATGATGTACTGTGAGTGACAGAGGTGCACTTGAAGACTTGTAAATTATTTTACCCATGTAAATATCGTCGTTGCCTATCTCCTGTGAGTGGACTCATGGAAGATTGCTGTGAAAATGGATGCGGTTCCTTTTGCTTCCATGTACATATTATAGATATATTTGTTAACTGAACTGATCCTTTGGAAATTGTAAATAAAGATCTCGTCATTTCTCAGTCATAACATTTGCTGTGAAATGTTTTGTCATGACTTTTTATACTTTTTATATTTTGTACAAAATAGGGCCTTTTTTAACAAATGGTTAGTAAAAGATGTGCATGTCTAAATACTGTTTAAAGTCAAGTCAAGTCAAGTTGAGCTTTATTGTCATTCTGCTGCATGTGGGGACATACAGTGGAACGAAATGTCGTGCCTCACAGGACCACGGTGCTACATACATACATACATACAGGCAGACATACAACAACGAAGTAAAACACCATAAACTTACAACTACCTACTAACAGATTTTAACTATAAGTATACTATATATAAATG
>JAFVLL020006653.1:0-53926 GCA_021397915.2 Tor tambroides
CCAGAAAGCAGCGTGTGACCGACCAGCCTCACCACGAGCACCGCACGGACTCACCCGCACCTGGAGAAGGACACGAGCACCAGCACGAGCAAGACCACCATCACTTTCCCCCGTATTCACCTTTTGATTAATAAATCCACCCTCCGAGGCTTTCACCGCAGCTTTGTTGTCGCGTGTTCCTTCCACCCCTCCACAGTATGCTTTAATAAGGCATGTACTGAATTTAGTCCACTATTAAGCGTTTTAGAATGTCCCAAAACCGTGCCTTGATAAGCATGCACTGACTATTTTGTTCAAGTTCAAAATAAAACTATGAACCGCTCCATTGTGAACATATGGAGCTGTATGAACCACCACAAGCTGTAAGGTAAACAGGAACTGTTTTGCGAGGGAAGGAAATTTTGGAAGTGTTGTGTGCGAACGCAAAAGTTTTGCGAGGGAACGCAAAGTTTCTCGAGGGAACGCAAAAGTTTTGCAAGAGAAGGCAAAAAATCTGAAAAATATTTTTTCCTCCCACCCCAAATTTTTTCACTCTGATTTTTTTCCACCACCATGTCCCTTAAAGGGCTCTGTACCTTAAGGATGTGTCCCTCCTAGAGGCCATTCAGTGAAAGCCAAGTAAAAATAATTTGAGCTGTGAATTTAGAGTAACAAAACAAATTGCAAGAACATTTATTACTGAAATATTATTGACATCTATCAATAGATTCATAGATTTCCATTAGTGACTACACAAAAAGTGCAATTATTTCCATTAATATTCCACTTTTGATGCAATTTTCATACTAAGCAGTTTGAAGCTTTGTGTGTTAATTCTGACAATAAAAACATGTAGGAACAAAGCATGTAGGAAATCTGAACCAGAATCTCTTGTGAATTAATGTGACATGTAATTAAATTGTTTCCTTGTTACGGTGTAATTATACATACATATGGCTTATGGTTACTTGAATGTAATTATGCATAATTTATTGTTATTATAATAGTAAGAACATGTAACATGTGTAACAAGGACACCTTAAAATAAAGTGTAACCCCATATTCTGCAGGCTAGAATTCTGCAGCATTGGAGAGGAAGGCTGTATTGCTCTCGTTTCAGCTCTGAGGTCAAACACCTCACCTGAAAGAACTGAATTTGAATTATAACCAACTAGACGATTCTGGAATGAAGCTGCTCTCTGATCTACTGATGGATCCACACTGTAAACTCGAAAAACTACAGTGAGTTACTCATTTACTCTGAATTTTTACTTTGCTTAAATTCACATTATAATGACTGTCATTTAAAACAAATTATTTAGAATCACACTATATGATTGTGTATCTTTATTTTTTAAATATTTTGATATTTCTATTGATGCCTCTGAAATGTATATAAATATCTGATCTCTCTCTTTAATGTTTTATAGTACTGAATCTCTCCTGAAGCAATCTACAAATGACCAACCAAAACCAAAAAACTACTGCTATCTGTCATAAACAGGAAGAGTTACTTACTGCTCCCTACAGGACACTGACATGTATTAATTTAGCAATTAATAACTTAATTTATTGCCCATAAATGGCGGTAGCGAACATACACTTGTTAGACTGTTTGAAGGTACAAATGCATTTCCAGTGTCAGCCCTGAAGGTCACCATCATAAAGCCAAACACGCTGCCATGCTCTTTGCTTCTGCAGCAGAGATCGCTACTGTAGTAGTGACGAAAATAGAGGTAGAAGAGAAAGAGAAAGTTTGAGCTCTAATTGACGCACAAGCCTGCATAAAGTTGAACTCAAACACATCTATTGTAAAATCAGTTATAGTAATGTAATAATGTAACAACAGTTAACTGATATGTACATTACTGATCTAACATGATTCATTAGTTAAACCTTAGTTAATAGTTAAAATACACAAATGTGCAATATGACTCGATAACACTGTTTCAGTATAACACTGTTTGTTATGTCAAATTGCTATTTTTTGTTTTGTTTTATTCATTTATTTATACATTTTTTTGTTTTGTTTCTATTTAACCTTTATAATATACTGACAACCACTTTAAAAACAGTCTGTAAAGAGACAAGCTGAGGTAAATGCTAATACATAATGTGCACTGTGCCATACACATACAAAACATGGTGACACACAAGTAAAATAATTCAATTAATTAAACTACAAGAGTTTTAACATAAAATATCAAAAAGAGAACTGTTACAAAGAATATTCCGGGAATTTTTTTTTACACTGTAAATTATAAAATGTTATTCTTTTTTACTCCCAAAACTACTGTAAACTATTTTAGTTAAAAAAAAGAAAGAAAAGAAAAATGTAATGTTTCATTATGTTACAGTTTTTCACGGTAGTAAGAGAACTTACTGTTAACCAGTTAACAGGCTTTTACCATAATAGAGCTGTTAGATCTTTAGAGCTTGTTTTAGAGATGAAGAACTGTGCTATTCTGGAGCTTCATTCCAAGTGAATGTAACCTTGAAAATGTCAACATTGGGTCTGAGAAGTAATAAAGCAATGAGTACAAAACATTGCAGCAATATGACCACAGAATTATTAAAATATATATTGCTAGACTCTGGAGTTGAGTAGCAGTAAGGATGGTATTTGACAAATGAGCTCAGTGATAACCTGTGTGTCTGGGAAATCACTGAACTAACCAGGGAGGTTAGTTTTGACTTCAACTTGTGAAAGCTAAACAAACACACTGACAGTGTTGGGGGTAACATTACAAGTAACTAGTAAAGTAACGCATTACTTTTTAGTTTAAATTCAGTGGGAAGCATTATAATCTCAGTCAGAAACTCTCCAGTTTAAGCACCTGAGCCTTCTTTTGTGGAGTTTACGTTTTCTTCGTGTTGATGTGGTGTACAATATAAGTTGTTTTACTTTTTGCTCCAAGCAAAGTTACTACAAAACCGTTGCCACATTGAACAACACTGAGTAGCTGTGTTTTGTTACTGTTTGATGTTAATTTCCAATGAATCAGTTAAATGAATGATTCAATGACTCACCCATAAAATCAGTCACAATGTAACCTGTAAAATCCTCACCACTAATGCATAGAGAGTGTCAGGAAGTTCCAGTGTTGTTATCACTCGTGTCAGCCTAGTGTTCGGATGTTTCTGTGTCTCAATGTTGTGGCAAGTGACTGTCTTCATGAGTCGAACGCTGACTCTTTTAGAAATGTAACTGTTGCTGAACTCAGAATAGCGTATTAGCTTACAGTTTTTACTATTATTAACCATATTGTTATATGGCAAAAATATTAACAGGCCCAGTGGTATGCTAGTATATTCTGAATGCAGTATGTGATTTGCAGAGATGCATAATGGTTTATTCTGTTTTGGCTTCATTTGAACCTACTGTTGTTGGTGGAGCAGAAATGGACAAAGTAACTGGCAATATTGTATTTAAAAATAAGTTACTCAACATTAACTTAACTGCCATTTGTCTACTGCATAATTATTGTTTTGGACATTTATTCATGTTTATTTTTTAACATTAGCTAATAAAACAGAATGTTGGTAATTTCTCAGTTGAATAAGTGCATTGACATTAGAGAAGTAACAGACACAAGAAACACAAAGTTCAGCTTTAAGAAACATTTTATTGATCATCATTGGTCTTGACATATTTTCACACAGTTAAGGTTCACAGAACCAACAAAATATCAGTTTTGTTTTAATGTTGTTCCAGGACTTTAATGGTGGTGATATAAATGTGAATTTACATTAAAATATCATAATGAATAGATCAGAGGTCAATCTAAAACCTTGAATTTCATCCATAGCAGGTCAGAGGGACATGAACAGTGATGAACACATGCCATTACATACATCAGATAAAAAAAGCACAACTCAATTCAACAATTTAAAACCTGATAATCGTACAATCTTACTCTGTATCTACTGCGCAATACATTCTGCTCTGAGACAAACTCTTGACTTACTCTGGATAAAACGCATGCAAATGCAAACTGTATCAAGTGTCCATCTGAATCCATATTTACTGCAAAGAAATGCTTTTATGTAAGAATTTTCTCTAAAAATCCCTTTGATTAAATAGAGATTATTGACAGCAATATTAATACGGATGGCAGCTCAGATCAGTTGGTGAATTTGATGAGAAATGTTCAAATTTATATTGAAATCACTGATTTTTTGACTACAGACTTTGGTATCTTGGGAAATCTGAACACAGGTTGAGACATTGAGAACTTTTCTGAAACTCTAAAGGAGAAAAATGAAATTAGCATGTATGTAAAGGGCATCTCCATTTCGTACAAATATATCGCAAAACATCAACAAGAGCAACTTTCACTCAGAGATGAGCAGACCAATCATTCTGACATTTTCATGTGTAACAAACAAAACATTCATCGTACTGGACAAATAATGTGATTAAACTTCACACAGAAATAGAAGCAAATTCAGTACCAACTACACAGCTAAAAACAATTAATACAATTAGTAAAATAAGCTCAATATTTACCATATGCTCATTCTGATCACAGGCAATACTCATCAACAGTACTGTAACAATGACCCTTAAATAAAATTAAATTAAACAGTCTGTGACCTTGATGATGTTGCACTTGTGAAAGATTTCAAGTAAAGTCATGCATAAAACACCAACAAATGTTTTTTTTTTCTTCCATGCAGTGAATGAAGTTATTTTTGATCGTACGAATAATATTTCCATTTCTACCATCTACAGAAAAGTCTTTACAGTTTAGACTATTGTAACCGTTAGTTTTCCAAAGGTTTTTGGAAGACAGAAATATCTTGATACACTAACAGAGACTGTTTAGTGTATGTGAATGCTACACATTGCACTGAAAGCTGAAGTACAGAGACAAAATGTAACTCTACAGAAACAGAAAAAGCAAAGCACTTTCACAGTCAATAATGATGTGCCACATTTGAAATAACCAGACACTTGCTGATAAATCAATCCAAACGTCTGAAGACAGAGGGATGTTGATATCACATAAAGGCCTACAGGAGCCAAATTCATTCGTTGTTTCCTACAAACCCACAAACCATCATAGAGGCAGGATTTATCCGCCTCATAATACTGATTTACCACAAAATGTGCCTTGTGATAATCCTAAACGTTACAGTACACACCAGAAATGTGTCAAAATGCTGTAGCACCTGTAGATCGATTAGGTTTTTTGTAAAGGACATCACACAGAAACACTTTCACATTATCCTTTCCTTACAACTCCTATTAAACATTTTAAAAGGGGGTTAGAAAGGACAATTTGTAGATAATAATAATAATAATAATAGAAATATATCATCCTCAAAAAATAAAAAATAAAACTAAACACTAAATATTATTAAATTACTTCCATTATTTTTATATAAAACAAAAAGTTGCGCATTTCATTGATGTACTTGTTAATGGACATCCAGTCAAAAGAAACCATCTCATATAAAGTCCAAATAAATATGCATAAACATTAATATATTTTGTCCGAACTCTACAGAGTAGTGAAATGTCTCAAAGTGACTTTAGTGTAACAGACTATGACCAAAAAAAACAAAGGTTTTTCATTAAATAATCCAGTTTACAATGTAATAAATCTGGATAGAATGCGTTACATTGACACGAGTGAGCATTGTAATACTGAATAAAAGTGACTTCCCATCTGAAGTCCTAGTGCACCAAATCATTTGACCACCAGGATTGGCACTCATGTTTCTCTATGATCACTTCATCTGTACGACATGAGAAGCATGATCCTACACTAGAGGAAATGGACGGCATTAAAATACAATGACTCAGTGACTCTGAGGATGTGTTGGTTAATAGAAGTACCATCTTTTGTACACTGAACCTCAGATAAAAACAGTGATATATATACACAGGTGATACAGTGCATTTGTCAAAGTGCTTTTGTTTCAGCTCCTTTCGTGAATAACATACATCAGCTGTACTTTACACACTTATTAGCAGCTGATAAGAAACTTACAACACAGTACTCTAGTCAAATCCACAGCTCTGTTCCTAAACCTAGAAAACTGCCTTGCTGTTTACACTTTCTAGTTACCTTCAAAGGCAGCATCCTAACAGTCAAGGAACCTCACAGGAGACTGATTTGAAATTTTAAGTGAACAACTTGATATATATATATATATATATATATATATATATATATATATATATATATATACACACACACCTGTATACAACCTTCTGATGTTCATTCATGTTCATTTCATGCTGTAACTAGTAGTAAAGAGGAAGGGTAGATCGGTTCACGGTTCATTTGTTGTTTAAATTTTGTGATAAAATTTATAGAATTTGAAAGTTGAAAGTTTGTTTCATACTACAAGTAACAGCACAAAGCTTATTGCAATTATTGGAGGCACACAAGGAGTAATATTTAGTGAAGTTTTGTTAGCGCATTAACAGAAAATAGCATAGAATAGCAATTCATGGTTAATTAAAATCGATTAATTGATTATGTCAACCCAGCCCTACTGTCTAGGAGGCTCTCTAGATTCTGGAACAGAGCTTGTATCTACCAGCGCTACACAGCCGTCGTACCAAACAACACTCGGACACATCTATAAAATCTAAAAGCTGTACACAGTCCTGTTGTGAAACTAAAAATGACTAATGTGTGCAAGAAGCATGCTGACCAGAAGTGAAGAGATGATCCATTGTGCAGTAAAGAGTGTCTGCGGCAGTGAAAGAGTGTGTGTGTTATCTTGACTTCAGTCCTCCTCCAACTGGGAGCTTGGTGAACTGGTGTAGTGCAGTCACACAGAAAGAAACATCACTTCAGGAAGACTCGTGGAGGATGCACACAGAGACTGAAGAGAACTGGATGACATGTGATTTCACACTCAGACGTTAAAGATTAAAGAAAGGGATGGATGACAACTAAGTCAGCAGAGGCAAACCTCTTGCTCTTCTGGTTTATCTACCAGACATTTTCTCTTGTGCCTCATTCGGACCGAAGTCCAATTTCTTTCCCTTTGTACATCATAAGGTGAAGGAGGGGTTGTGTTTCCTGACTTCCTGTAGCAGGCGCTCTCGGTCAGACAGAGCTTTCTCTAGAGCTGATTGGACATCAGCGAGTCTGGACTCCAGAGACTGAACCAACAGAGAAACAGATACAGATGAGATTCTTAGATCTGAACTAGACTAAATATCAATTATGATCAGCTGGAGCACAAAAACATTCCTTACTAATACATACTAATGGAAACAAGAGACAATCTTAGCAATACACCTTCATCCATAAATAATAAAAGACGTTTAGACTTCAGACATGTAATTAAGATATCAAATGCTGCTGTTGACATTTGAGAGTCTTTTCTTGTCCTCCAAAGGAATCGTAGCCAAGCAATGGAAAATAACAATTACTCTATATCCTTTAGGCTTGAAACTGTAGCAAATAAAACATTTTTATTTATCTGAAAAGGACACACACACACAAAACTTATGGAAGCCCATTTTGGCCACATAAGAAAAAAAAAAAATCATGCTTTCATAAAAATGACATATCAGTCATAATTATGAGATATTTATCAAATGAAAAAAAGGTAAAAAAGAAATAACAAAATTATAAGTCATAATTATGACACTGAAATTGACAAAAAAAAGTTCATATTGACATAAAAGGTCAATTATGACAAAGCTGATATGACAAAGTTGAAATTAGGAGAAATTCGATCATTACAAAAACCTATGACAAAAATTTCAATTGTATTTATTTTGTCATAATTACTTTGTCTTTTTATCTCAATTTCAATCTCTGTATCTCATAATTTCCACTTTTTATATAACATAATATCTCAAGTCAAAATTCAGAGATAAAACAATAAAATTGTGTCATAATTATCATTTACCAAAACATAATTTTTAAGAGGCTACCATGCAAAGCTCATTCACGCTTGTGTATAAGTAAAATATGGTGCGTCAAGATGCATCATACTAGGTTTAATGTCAACAATGTCAAAAGTCACTCATTCTTTAATTTTTCCTTCTAACCTGACATCATGCATCTCAAAATGCCATGTTCAAATTAAATGTGAGTGAAAATGGGATTTGAAAACTATGATAGGGACAGACGTTCTATATCACAGATGTTCAATATCACATTGTGTATAATAATTTTCTAATATATAGTGCCCTCCACTAATTTTGGCACACTTGGTAAATCTGATCAAAGGCGGCTGTGAAAATAAATTTGCATTGTTTATCCTTTTGATCTTTCATTCAAAAAATGCACAAAATTATAACATGTCATTGAAGTAAAACAATGGAAAGTGGAGGGAAAATCTCATTATGAAGTAAATATTTTTTTCTAGTTCATGTTGGCCACAATTATTGGCACCCAATTATTGTAACGTCTTTTCCCAAGATAACAGCTCTGAGTTTTCTCCTGTAATGCCTGAAGAGTTTGGAGAACACCTGATAAGAGATCAGAGACCATTCCTTCATACAGAATCTTTCCAGATCCTTCAGATTCACAGCTCCATGTTGGTGCTTCTCCTCTCCAGTTCACCTCACTCATTTTCTATAGGGTTCAGGTCAGGGGACTGGGTTGGCCATGACAGAAGCTTGGTTTTGTTCTCAGAGACACATTTTTGTGTTGATTTTGAAGTTTGTTTTGGATCATTGTCCTGTTGGGAGATCCAACCTTTGCCCATTATAAGATTTCTAGCAAGGACAGCCATTTTCTTAATTTTTTATCTGTTGGTAGAATCCATGATGCCATCTATCTGAACAAGATGTCCAGGACCTCCGGCAGAAAAACAGGCCAACAACATTAAAGATCCAGCAGTATATTTAACCATGGGCATGGGGTATTTTTTTCATCCCTGTTTGTATTAAACCCATCTGGTGGGTTTGCTGCCAAAAGGCTCTTTTTTTAGTTTCATCTGACCATAAAAGACGAAGAGGATGAGCGAAGAGAATTTCTTGAAACCCTCCCGAACAACCCTCCTCTGCAATTCTCCAGCTGTGATCCTTGGAGAGTCTTTGGCCACTCAAACTATCTTCCTCACCATGCATTAGGACGATACAGACACATGTCCTCTGCAGATTTGTAACATCTTTAGTTGATTAGAACTTCTTAATTATTGCTCTGGTGGTGGAAATGGGGATTTTCAATGACTGAGCTCTTTTTGAATGAAAAATCAAAATGACAAACAATGCAGATTTATTTTCACAGCCACCTTTGCTCATATTTACCAAGGGTGCCAATATTAATGGAGGGCACTGTATCATACCTTACTCTTCTCCTCAGCTCTAAAGCAGGATTGGCCAGCGCCATCTTTGTCCCCTTCTGTCTCAATCTCTGATTGGCTCTGCGCAGCTGCATGCGTAAAAGTGAAACAGAGGAAGCAAACGTTAGTTTAACAGGTGACAGCACAGATATCCTGTAATCTGAGCAGCTGCTGTAAGACAAACCCAAATACTCACGTCTCAAGCTGAGGATTCCATCATCCAAACGCTCCAGCACAATGCCATCCAGAGAGAAGAGCACAGGAACTGGTTGAGGAGCGGTCGGGTAGACACGAGGACCATCATCCTGTCACAAAGATAGATAACAGAGAATTTCTCATTGCTTTTATTTTGTCTTAAAGTCATTGCACACATACGAAAATTTCAAATTTGAGCGTGCAATGACCTTTACTTTGTAAAATGTTGTAGCTTGTTCATTAACTGATCAACTGATAATCTATCAAAGGGAACAGCTAGTCTTCCATTAGCTCTGATTAGGATGAGAGAGTGTGGGCATCATTCTCACCTTTAGTGTAATAGCAGTGTCCCGTAACCACAGTCTCATTGGCTGGGGGTCTGCGCTGAACTCATCCTCCAGGAAGGGTCCCAGTGTGTTTAAGGTAGAAGCCAGGAGCTCTGCTTTGCATCCTGTCAAGCACATTTCCATGAACCCCACGCTCTCAGATAGAGGCGAGTGTCTGCCCGCACGTGGCCCCATCTCCATTCTGAGGGCCGCTGCCGGGGGACAGGAGAGAGACCGGGGCCCGGGAGACAGAGGAGCACTTGGAGAGGAAGATCCAGCTGTGGTGAGAAAAAAAATTAAAGATGGTTTGAGAGAATGTTTTGGTAAGTCTTAAATAAGTGCCATACTCATGTATCTGCACACACATGATGTTAACATCAGTTTGAGAATCAGTTACCATAGAAATGAAAAGTGTGAGAGAGGTAATTATATGGGGTGGTTGCAAAGACAGATTAACATATGGTTGGAGAAGCAGATTGCATGCTCTGAGTCGTGAATACTTAGTGGTTGGAGATGTACAAGTTTCTGACTTCATATCCAGCGAGTGAAAAGAGACATACAATGAGTACTATGGGTGTGTCACCTGATCTGTGTCTAAACACAAATATCCAATTTTCCCAGTGTTCAGTAGAATGAGCAATGTGTTTATTCACAGGGATTGTTTTTCTTAAAGGAATAGTTAACTCAAAAATGAAAAATTGCTGAAAATGTACTCAGGCCATCCAAAATAGAGATGAGTTTGTTTCTTTATGGGTTTTTGTTTCTACACTGGAAAAAGCATTATGGATAAAGGAATCACATTTTAGCCAGAAGCAGATTAAACTTTTTTTTTTTAGTTTAAAAACATCTTCACAACGGATTTGTTTCTTATAAACAAGCAGCTTTTCGCTTCACAAGACATTAACTGATGGACTGGAGCGGTGTGGGTTATTGTGATGTTTTTATCAGCTGTTTGGACTCTCATTCTGATGGCACCCATTCACTGCAGAGGATCCATTACTGAGCAAGTGATGCAATGGTGAACTATTCCTTTAACTGGGTGATCTTATGAAGCAGTTGTGCCCTACATACTCTCATGCCAATTCATAACTATTTTTATGTTTTGGAAAATTGTGCCTTTTCATACAATCTGCTTATGCCCCACTGATAGTTAGGTGTAGGGGTGGACCTTTATGCTTTCTTTTTTTTCTAATCATATGTTTCTGTATGAAACACATTGTATAATTTCATACAAAATCACCACCTTGTAAAACTGTTGTTTTCTCATGAGATCAGGTTGGATGCACCTGTAAACCACAGAAACTCAAACCTTCTTGTTTGTGTTCGCATGTACGTTTTTTTTCAACAAGGCCATTCAAAAACTGAGGGTCAGTTGTGGTGCTCACAGTCAAAGCGATCACCAATGGTATTCTTGGTAATATTTGGTCATGTGATTCATGCAGACAGTGTTGTGTCTTAAGTTAATGTAAATAAACAGGACACAAAAAAGTGGTCAAAATGGCATATTGGCAATATTTTTGCATTCACATTCATGGTCACATCTAGCATCCTAACCCTGTGTCAGTGCCAGTCCTGCCAGCAGGTCTGTGACTTTATGGTTGCCATGTTGTTTAGGCACAAGCTCCTGGGCTTCCAGCGCCACCACGATATCTTCACCACGCATCTCCATCAGGCACCCCATTCGACTCAGACACAGAACTAACACAGACACCTGAAATAAAATCAGAGCGCTCATTAAATTCACACAAGCAACTAAGGTCACAGTAAATGCTGTTGATCAGTACTGACAGCACTGACTGATTACTAAACTTCACCCTCGCTGATCAGTGAAGTACCTGTCTACATTTTTTTTTTTTTCCACTGGCATCAAACCTGGCACAACGTTAACTCTTGAATATGTGCAAATGCGACAAACACAGACTGATAGCTCCTGGTTACAATATGTTTTCTTTGTCAGATGGATTTTGAATCATGAGAGAATTATGAGATGAAGCTCTTAGAGAAGTTGTTCTCAACCAGGAGGTCGATGCACAAAACGGACCCTCAGAAAACACCCAATTATTTAAATTAATATTATTCTATTGTTATTTCAAATATTATATAATTTAATTTCAATTTCAGATTATTCAAAATAACAATTAATATTCATATCACTGTTTGCCTTAATATATTATTATTTTTACTTTAATAATTATTTTCATTTTGCAATTTTAATATATTAATGCATTTTCTCATGATCTTTCATGCAGAGGACAAGTGGCAGGTGTTTAGCCATCTAGAGGTGCTTACCATATCTTGAGCAATGTCTTCAGTGCTCTGGGACAGAGAGCTGCTGAGGTCTGCTGATGATCCACCTTCTGTTCCTGGAGCTGGACTAACACAGCTGCCGGAGACACCTGTACCATTAGGACGCAAAGACTCCAAACCAGACTCTGAATCACAACACAAATATACAGAACTTAGACACTGACAGTTATAGTTATAGCTTTTAAAATGAAAGTGCAAGTGCTGTACCAGAGTCCATGAGGATGACAAAGTTTTCACTGATGTCACTATCAATGGACAAGCCATTGTCTGCCGGACTACTTTCTAAAATGGCACTGTCACAGGAATTTTGGGAAGGCGACTGTTTCATGGACTGAAGCCGCAAGCTCCCCATGATGGAGGGACTGGACTCTTCTGGCCGTGAACTTTGCTCCCTACAGAAACCATATCAACACATGATTATTAACTGCACTGACAGGAAGAGTTGAGCATAACTGATTAAACATTAAAGGGATATTTAATTAATTTTGTCATTAATTACTTATCTTCATGTCATTCCAAACCCATAAAACTTTTGTTAACTTTCGAAACACAAATAGGATATTTGTAATGAAACCTGAGAGACTTATGTTCCTCCACTGAAAGTCAATTGACCGTTCGCAAAGAGCTTGATTGACAGGCGATCTGACCAATCAGAACGCAGAGATTACGTGCCGCCGCTGCTATCCGCCATCTTGCCTGACAGCTACGACAGGTCTCCATAGAAATACATGTTAAAACGGAGTAAAATAGATCGACTGAATTGAAACTTTTTCAATATAACTAAATATAAATATGTGTGGAGGGTTAAGCTGTGCTGTTGTTGGTTGCCACGGTAACGGTAATAAGCTAAGGTATTCCTTTAAAGTACTTGTTTTGCGTACCAGAAAACCTGTCATGTCCGGTGCTGTATGCATGGCTTGCAGCGCTAAAGTTAAATACTGAGTGTTAAATAATAAAATAATATGTTAAAACGTGTGCTCTTATCATTCTGTGGACAAAATCCCGTGAACTTCGTCCCGATCGGGAGATTTATGCGCACATGTGCGCTCATCTGTTTTCAATGCACCTAACCTCGCATCGCTTCATGTCATCTTCCCTCTCAGTAAACTATGACAGGTCCTTTACTGCAAAAAGACGGTCACTGCTACACTCTAAAGTGATGAAACTATGGCGCTATGTGCTTTTTAAAACCATTTTCATAGGTTTCACGTTATATTGTCGGCTCAGAAAATATGTAAATCCGCATGCCCAGTAGCCGCAGCTGTAGCCTTAACCACAAACCAGACAGGAGAGCAGATTAACTTCGGTGGACTTAAACTTGAAAAATGGTCTGCTCCGCGGTTGAAATAAAACACTTTCTGATGTTTATTCATGTTTATTTTGTGCTTTACGTAAATATGAAAAGACGATCGGTTCACGTGTTTGAACTGAGACAATACAGCGATCTGTCACGACACATTGAAGAGCCACAAAATGGTATTTATTGTTTGAATTTCTATAAAAATTACACAGTTTAAAAGCTGAGGGTCCTGAGACCTTGTTTCGTATCAGAAGTAACCTGCTTTGTCTTCTCTGTTGGTGTTTTGTCAGTTTCCTCTTTGCTCTGCGATGTATTTTTCACTGCTTGAGAACGTGTGTAGAGCGAGAGCGGCATTGTTTGTCGGTCATGGCAACAGTAACTAAGGGTGGGCGGGTTTTGCGAATGGTCAGTTCCACTAGAACTTTCAAAAAGTTCATAAAGACCTAAAATCCTAAATTAATCCATATGAATTGAGCAGTTTAATTAGCAAATAATTTAATTTAGGCTTTTCTTTACGTATAAAATTGCACATACATATATCAATACACATACATAAAGCACGTCAAGGGCCAGATTTACCAAACAGGGCAAATTAACGTTAGAGAGCAATTCCATAAAAGGGATGCGAGGAGAACAATTCTGCGTGTGATTTACTGACAATGCACACATTAAAGACATGCTTATTTTGGGTGTTAAATGGTCAGGCCTTTTTTCAGCACTAGGTAATTCTTCACTGTGCGTCTTTAGTAACTCCTGACAGTACTATTTTAACACCAAAAGTCGGTTTGCGCTGGCACAAGCTGTTAGTAAACCTGGCCCCAAATATGGTAAACAGAAGCTCAGTCGTACTTGGCTGACAAGCAAGAAGAACAAACCTCATTGGTCCGTGTGTGTCTAGCAAGCACGTTTACCATATTTGACGTGTTCTATGTATTTGTGTCGATCAATGTGTTTTTGTTAATAAAAAATAGAATTACATCCATCTGTCACAAAGTTATCAGGTTTCTTCAGAAGACTTGGATTTAACCTCTCGATTCATATGGATTACTTTTATGATGTCTTTAAGAACTTTTTGAAGCATCAAAGTTGTGGTGTAATGGACTTTCAATATAGGGACAGAAATCTTTCAGGTTTCATTAAAAATATCTTCATTTTTGTTTTGAAAGTTTAATGGATTCATAACATAAGAGTGAGTAAACAATAACAGCATTTTCATTTTTAAGTGCACTATCTCTTTAAGGGTAAGGGGTAATAACATACCAAAAAATGAATAAATTTACTGCAACTAACCATTTCAAATACAGCCCAGTGTGTCTTCCTTAAACCAAATATAGACATTCACTAGAATAGCCACAAGCAGTATCAGCTCTTTTCAGTTATGTACTGTGTGCACTGCATGTGAGCATATCTAAAAGATGGCCAGATAGTCAGAAACAAAAATTGCATTGTTTCAAGCTTAACCACAAATTAAATGGCTCTGATCAGATGATAATTTCTAGGATGGAGTCAACAATGGCCAAGTGATAGAACAGTTTTTTTTTTAATTAGCAGCTGAAAGAGTTCATCAGCCGTTCAAAGAGATAAAATGTGAACAGTAAAATTATCAGTTTTCCACCAACGTAAGATTTTCCATATCAATGCAATCCTAAAATCAAGATCAAAACAATGCAGATGGCTCAAAAGTCTTACTTGTTTTGAGGAGTGAAGAGTTTAGTCATGCCAGATCCTCGGCTCAGGATGCTGAAGGCATCTTTCGTGATAGACAGCGCACCCTTGGTGAGATCCAGGGAGGCGCTGAGTGCGTCTTTGGTGACACCTTTGGTGGCATTCAGGGCACTGGACAGCTCCCCCTCCAAGCTGAAAGTGGAGCTGTGACGGGACAGTAATGCAGCATTCCCCGGAGAAAGCGGAGGAGATGTGGAAGGAACAGCAGCCTGAGCTTCATCCTCCTGCCCCGTTGGTCCATCCATTCCTTCTTCAACGGCTTCGCAAGCCTCCTCTACCGAACCCTCCTGCTCGGCATCATCCTCTTGATCCTCATTCCCTCCCGTCCCACTGTCCTCCAGCAGGCCAGGCTCACCGGCGTGGTGGGATGGCGACAGATCAGAGTCGGTCAAGCTAGGACTGTCCGTTTCCTCAGGAGAATGGGCTTCTTCTACTGGCTCGCATGTTGCAGGAGGAAGCAGCAGAGCAAGTTCTATCGCCTCCATTAGGATTGAGACACAAACCGAAGGGGGATTTGATGGTTTATCTTCGGGTTGTCCCAAACCCTGAATGTCCTTGGTCAAATCTCCAGCTAATCGGGCAAGGTAGTCCTTCATCCGCAAAAGAGCTACGAACTGGTAGTGGTTGAGCCACATTTTGACAGGAGTGATGGATTGGGCTAAGATATGGATGGAGGCCATGGGAGAGTCGACTAGACTCTCGGTTTGGTCAACTTTCCTAGATATGACATCTTTTACACCCTGCAGTGAGTCTAGGAGGGGTTGTTTGCTAGAACCGGTTGGGGATTTTGAATCGGTATCTATACTCAAGACTTTTTTGAAGGCAGAAGGGCGACACATCCACAAAGACATGGCAAAGGGCTCCACAAATGGAAGAGCTTTCCCTCTGAGACCTCGACGAGCCCCCTCAAAGCCAAGAGTCACTCGGGACAGACTGACAGACCAGACGTCCTGAGAGCGAGAGGGGCGTTTGTGCGCTAATGACAGGGACTCGTTTTCCAGACAGTGTTGAAGGAATGCAGACGGCAGGGGATGTAGGATGCTCTGATCGCGAGGGAAAGGCTGGCTCACTGTGGGATGGAAGAAAGGACAGGTGGAGAAGCTGCTGTAGGTGCTGTTGAGGTCCAAATGGGAACTGTGAGGAGCATGGCGTGTGTTGCTGAAGACCATCTGAGGAAGGCTTATGCTCAATGACTGTGGGCGGTCTGGGTGATCCAAAATGGAGGATTCCAAAGGAATGATAAGCTGAAGAGAAAGAAGTTTAAGCTAAAACACTTGCAAAATGTTATCGGAAGAACAAAAAATGTCTGTTTTAAGGCCCGTTCACACCAAGGACGGGAACTATAAAGATAACCATATGGCTCTAAAAATCCACAGAGTCCACACCACAGCTATAACGATAAAGGCACAGAGAAGCAATATCGTTGGAATCACTTTCAGAATGATTTTTTTCCAGCTGATGAACGATAAGAACATTGACACCCAATCAGAATCCATCCTGCTATAAGGAGCTTGAGAATTTAAAGTGGCAGACGAGCGTACACTTAGCATAAACAGACAATATCGTTCGCTGGTGTGGACGCTAATATCGTTATTTGTATAGATATCATTCTTGGTGTGAACGGGGCTTTAGAGTGGAGGGTTTTTTGGAGGCTTTAAGCATAAATCATGTTACTGAACCAACTTTTTAAAGGTTCCATTAAAAATGGGAATGTCTATAGCTATGTTTCCATCACCGTTTTTATACGTATTTTGAAGTATCGCATCAGAAACGAGCGATGGAAACGCCAAATTTTGGAAAAACCCTATAAACCCTTAATTTGCAAAACAGTCTTTGCGCTTGCTTAAGGTTGCTTTTGACTAAATGTGGAAACACATTTACCAAATAAATTCCTCCATGCGCATCAAAAAATTCACGTGATTTTGCGAGATGGGACATCTTGTTGCACAGAATCTGATATGCTATGGTCATTCTTACATGCCTGAGCAAAGTCTGTTGTCAATAGGGGTGTCACAATAAATCGTTTCGTGGATCAATTCTGCGTTTTTCCGAATGCGTCGCGATTCTCTCTTGAATCGATTCTGAGCTTAGTTTTTAACAGCAGATGGCGCTGCGTGCTTTAGAAACAGCCTGCTTGGTTCCAGTTCATTACACACACCACTTGAACCTAAAATATCATTCATAAAGTTCGAGAAGGTTGAACAGTGGGCTGTGTTTAAATGAATCTCTCGTCATAAAAACATAAAAGCCAAGGTGCAAGAACATTTAACCACTTGCATTACCAGCCGAACCCACAAGAGTTCTCTTCATGAGCACTTGAAAACTAGCCTACAGCGCCATCTGCTGTTAAAAACTTAGCTCAGAATCGATTCCAGAGAGAATCACAACGCATTCAAGAAGAGAAAAAACAAACAAACGCAGAATCGATACATGAATCGATTTATCGTTGCACCCCTAGACGTCAAAGTATTTCTGTATAATTGCCTACCAGAACTGTCTTACATGACTGTGTTCCCAAACAGCAGGCATCCGCCTCCAAAAGCAATGACCGCATTTATTGCATTTCGTCTGCTCGCTCTGAGGCGCAAGTAATTTATTATATATGAAAATTATTATATTCAGTGGCTTATCCTACTTTTCTTAGTGATATGTAGTGCCAGTTTATCAGGAAGTGATGATTTTGTTCTCTTTGACTCGTTGGATGGAAACGGTGCGTATTTGCAAATGTTTTATACGATATTCCAATTTTGCACATAAGTTAAATTCACAACTTTTGATGGCAACATGGCTTATGATAAAGAAAAGTAAAAATCTTTCTAAAAAGTAGCACCAAAAGCTTCTTAGGAACATCTGTTCCTTTTACAAAACATTCCTTTCAAAGCTTATCAGATCTGTTGGTTTACCTTCAGCTGTGTGGCATCCAGGCGGATATCGATGTGTTCGTCCGTCTTGCTGCTGTCCTGGAGGTGGTAGAAGGCTTTGACCTGATCCAGCGTCCTGTGTAGACCCCGTGAGAACAGAGTCATCCACAAGACACTTGGGGCATCCAGACACAGCTGTAGACCATTCAGCTGGGCATAAAGATTAGAGCAGGGAACTAGAGAGAGAAAGGGCCAATGGGAGAAAATACAAATTATAAAATTAGATTTAGATTGTAAATTAAACTGTTTTCCACCAGGACAGATCAAACTTCACACTGGGGTCCAACAAGAATGTGAGTTTGTTGATATGAATGATATGCATTAACCATAGTGATCAATGAGCGTGAAAAATCATAGCTAACACACCAGGAAGTCCAGGGTTATCAGGGAAGTAGTATTCAGTGAACTGAAGGTGAATTGCAGGAGTGTTGTCTGGGAGATGTAAGGATTTGCGGTTGCAGGAGAGGAGAGACTGCGTTCTCTTGCTGTGACGGCCTCCAGTGGACACCTAGAGCAACAGAATGAGTTTTAATAAAAAAGATATTTTATTTATTTACTTTAGCTTCTCAACCTGATCCGTAGAAGACTGTCATTAACGGACAAATGCACAAGTTGGCTAAGATCTGGGACTTAAAGATGAAAGGGTGACCAGCTTTTGTCTTACAGATTGTTCTGGGATTTAGTTACATTTAAATTATTTTAACTCATAGCCAGATACACTATCATGAAAAAGACTGGGGTCAGAAAGATTATATATTTTTGTCTCTTAGGTTCACTAAGGCTCCATTTATTTGATCAAAAAATAAAAAATAAATAACACACTAAAAACAGCCAAATTGTGAAATATTTTTATGATTTAAAATAAATGTTTTCTATTTTAATCTATTTTAAAATGTAATTTATTCCTGTGACCAAAGCTGAATTTTCAGCCTCATTACTCCAGTCTTCAGTGTCACATGATCCTTCAAAAATCATTAATATGCTGATTTGCTGCTAAAGAAACATTTATTATTATCAATGTTTAACACAGTTGTGCTGTGTCATTTTTGTGGAAACGGTGATACATTTTTTTCATGATTGTTTGATGAATAGAAAGTTCAAAAGAACTGCATTCATTTAAAATATTAATTTGTAACAATGTAAAATATGTTCTTTTGATCAACTTAATGTGTCCTTGCTGAATATGTATGTACTGACCCCAAACATTTGAATTTAGGGTTGTGCCAGAACTTTAGTGGTTAAATCATTTCTTATACTTGAGGGTAACACATTTATCTAATGACTTTTTTCCCCTACATTTTCCGTTTATTCACCCTTGATAACTATGAGAACTGTAGCTTTAAGCTTTTGAGCTACTGAGACAACTGTAAAGCGAGAAAACATGCATTATATCATAAGTGACAGCACTGATGAAATGTTCAAGCCCTTAGGATGCATCACATTAAAAAAAAGTGTCATATTGTCTTGTTGAGGCTATTTTTTTGTTATTATCATTGAAAAAAAATACTTGCTGATCAAAGTTACACAGGCATGTATCAGAGATCCTTTACTACTATTTTCTGAATTAGTGTGACGAGTCCAATTTATCTCAATGAACTCATCAAAATTGTCATCTTGCCCTTGAACTTCCCATTTCTGTTCTTAATTTGATAACCACAGCATAACATCAGCAACACATCACATGCTGTGAAGATCCTTGTGATGCAAAAAGGGATGACATAAGCAGATTTCACTTGCCCGGCGAGTCTACTGACTTATGTCACATAAAAAGCATACAAGTATACAAGCTTGTGGTAAAAGAGTAAAAACAAGTACAAAACTTGTGCTTCCTCTTTTAGCAGTCTCAGTGTATGTCTATGCACAACAGAACAAAATAACTGCTGATTTTTACAATAAAAGTTTTACTGTAATATGCTTAGACATGTAAAGTGTTGTTCAAATTACACATCATCCACAAACGGGATTCAAAAACTAATTCAAATCTGGAAATAAACAGAAAGGTAAATATACTTTGAAAAATATAGTTCAAAATGAATTAAAAAAGTACATTAAATGTAAAACAGATGGCCTTTTAATCTGCACTGTATATACGAACATAAAGGCTGTCATTCTCAAGTGTGTTTCAATGATTTTTTTTATGTTTGTGAAGAGATTTCTCAGACCTGATGGATGTCCAGGTCGTCCACACGGATTACCATACAGCTGGAGCGAAGTCTCTTCAGTGAGGATCCTGAGGACGGGGCGGCTGCTGAAGTCCGTCGAGAAGCCTGAGTCCGTTCAGGACTGTAATTGGACAGCGATTCTCCGTCTGCGTAACATAAAATAAGACCAATTCAATATTAAGAAACTAACACAATAAAGCAAACTCTCAAGAGAAAACAAAACCAGACATGTTCACGTCAAATACATCAATTTTTTGAGGAACCGATGCATCACTTATACATACATATATACTTTAGTGTTTAGACAAAGAAATTGTAAGAAGTGTACTTCTTAAAGAGAAAACTCTGAAGTAACAGTAGCAGAAAATGAACAAGTTGTGAGACTAAAACATTTTTTTTTTCTTCAAATAATGTGCACTGATGAATCACCCACAATAGCATCAACATTTATTGTAGGATGGGTAGACATTCAGAGAAGGTTTACCCTTGATTTTTTTGGCTGGAGAGTCTTTTGTGGACACATTTGGCTCTGAATGAGGTCCAGGGATGCTCAGATCCTCCACCCTCCTCTGAAACTCCTGCAACAGTTTGGCCGCCCACTGAGCACGAGACTCCATCGCCCCGCAGTGACGCTCCCAGTGCCGGCAGCCATCACCTGCACAACACAGCATATGCCACTAATCAACACACGTCACTCAACTACACATCTTATCCTACAGTAGACCATTCACACAATACACTGACCTCAAACACAGTTATAACCTAAACATGAACGTTCCATTCAAAAGCTTGGGGTAAGAAAGTTAGGAAAAAATAAATACTTTGATTCAACAAGGATGCATTATATTGATCAAAAATGACAGTAAAGACATTTATAATGTTATAAAAGATTTCCATTTCAAATAAATGCTGTTCTTTTTAACTTTCTATTCATCAAAGAATCCTGATAAAATACATTTTTCAACTGTTTTCAACATTTATAACAATAATCAAAAAAAGTATACTAGAATGATTTCTGAAGGATCATGTGACACTGAAGACTAATGATGCTAAAAAAAATAAAAAAAATAAAAAGTTTGCATCGCAGGAATAAATTACATTTAAAAATATGTTAAAATGGAAAACAATCCCCCGGTTTCACAGAAAAGGCTTTAGGCTAGTCCCAGACTAAAATGCATGTTTGAGCTGTCTCAACTGAAAATATCTTGCTCTGACATATCTTAAAATATGTCCGTGCCAATGATCTGTCTCAAGATGCACACCTGTAACGTTTTCTTCTAAGGCATTTTTGTAAAAGCTGCTTAAATATCTTAATTAACTAAGGCCTAGTCCTTGATTAAGCTAAGCCTCGTCTGTGAAACCCGGCCAATGATTTTAAATTGTAATAATATTTTATAATTTTATTGTCATTTTGATCAAATAAATGCAGCATTGGCCAGCATAAGAGACTGCTTTCAAAAACCTTTTAAAAAAAATCTCACCGACCACAAACTTATGAACAATAGTGTGAATTTCGAACGGTAATGAATTTGTATGACATGACCTCATAGTCTGAGACAGAAAAGTATAATGAAATCCTCCAAACCACAAAGCAGTAAAGCATGTTTTATTTGAATCTCATATGAACAGCAGTAGAGTCACCTGGCCTGTGGAACGGGTAATAGTCACAGCCCAGCTTCCGGAAGGTCAGCTGCATCGCACCCTGCGTGCCTGGAGGTGGAGCTTCATCTGTGTTTACAGGATAAATCACATGGGTTATCCATTGCATTGTTATGATGAACTATCTAACACTATCTAACTGGTAACAACATCATTTAGTTTAGTTCATTCAAAAATGCATGTGGTTTCAAACCTGCATGAGCTTCTATCTTCCAAGGAACACTAAAGACAATTTTTATTTGAATGTCCAAACTGCTAATTTGCATGAAAGGCAAAAATGCATCATTAAAGTAAGCCGAAAGTGGTTCAAATTCATCCTGTTTGTCAGCCCCACTGACTTTCACTGTTTGGAAAAGAGCAGCTTGAACATTTTGCTAAACCTCTCCTTTTGTATTCCACAGGGAAAAAAAAAAAGTTTTTTGGTAATGGTGATCAAAATTCACTACCGGAATCTGAAGAGCTGTCGTTGCAGATATGCAGGTCGAGTCGGGAGATGAAAGTGTGGTAGGATGATTCTTTGACATCGTGGAGGTCAAAATACTGGGCCAGTGTGCCGGGGGTCCCGGGAGCTTCGGGTGGAGGAGGTTCAGTCCACAGAGAGTGGATTCCAGGAGAGGGAGGCGCAGTCTGATGCACAAATACAATAAACATTCAAGCACTATCGGAGTCATTCACAGGGAGCGGCTGACGCAGAGTGGGCTGCCCCTGGGTAGACTTGGGATTTAATATATTATAGAGGGCTTTACACTACATTTACTTTGCTGAGCTGTTTTGTAATGACAATTGTGTTCAAAAGCCGCACTAAAACCACCATGAAGCCTGAGCCTGCTGCAGCATAAGGCAAGAGTTTCGTTTTTGATCATAAAAACATACAGTGCCAATAAGAAGAGTATTTGATGAATCATTAAGCCATCTTCACAGACTGATTTAAAGGGCACAGTGTGGCACCTGTAGTGTTTCAGCAGCCATGCTCTTCCTCTGCTGGCCGGATTTCTCCATGGCTTCGCTCAAAGACTTGGCGTAGTGGATGATGGCCTTGAGCTGAGAGTCCGTCAGGACCCACAGCAGATCATCCAGTATGAACAGCAGCTTAGAGGCCAAGACATTACAGTCCTTCACCTGAGATGAGGAGAATAAAGTAACGTCAGCATAGAATACATATGATTTCATTCTGATCAGGGCTGCACAATATATTGAAATAAAACTGAACTTGCGATATGGACTAGTGCAATTATTGTAAATGCTGTGATTTCATTAAATATATATATATATATATACACTGCGTGTTTCAAAGTGAAGCAGCATTGTGGTCATTTACATGCTCAATATAACTTTATTTGACTTTTTTTTTTAAGCCAAATGTTTGAAAGTGAAGGGAAAAAAACAAATGTAAATATTAGAATTTACTTGTTACTAAGATAAAATTATTATTACTATTTTTAATAAATACTATATTTTGTATTTTACAGTATAATTATTACAATATATTTTAATTTATTTCATGTTTTTATTGGTAACACTTTATTTACGGCGGCCTTGTTACATGTTACATGTACTTACCATTATAATAATGATAAATTATGCATAATTACATGCAAGTTACTCTAAGCCAAACCCCAATCCTAACCCAAACCATATAGTAAGAACATGTAGTTAATTAATATTACTCAGTACTTAAATGTAGAATTACACTGTACAAGGACACTTTAAAATAAAATGATATATCAGAATAAATATTATAATTATTATTATTTTACAGTAATAATGAATGGGTCACTCCCCTAAATCACCCCAATCATTCTAGAATTATTAATTCTTCCCAAATAGAGCTATTTAAGTCATCTGGTAAAAATCTGGTATTTTTTCATATCGCAGTATATATTGCAGAAAAATAAAATATCACTTTTTTTTTTTTCCAGTATCCTACAGCCTTAATTCTGATGATTATAAAAATGGTGATTTGATTTTAGTTCCAGTATCCCAAAGCAACACTTAATAAAATCAGCAGTAACAGACAATGCCCTATCAAACAATCTCACATGTCAATACATCAACATTAATGTGAAATGAATGAACTGCAGTACAAAAGTGTTTAAATTAGGGCAAAAATCTACATTAAAAAAAATGACCAATGTCTTCCAGAGAACTATGCAAACTTTACAATCAGAGTAAACCCTAGGATTAGTTCAGTAATTTTCCCAGGTGACTATGGCAAACATGATAAGAAGAGAGACAGCCAATTGTGTTTGGACAGCCAATTGTTATCAAAACCGTACCCTGCGTTTGAGAGCGATGCGTATGCGTCCTTGATTGGTAATGAGGCGCAGTGGCGTGCTGCCCAGATCCTGCTCGTCACTCTCAATGGCATCCGCCTCTATACGCAGACTCTGCCAGTTGATCTCCTTGAATGTTAGGACCTGCAGGACAACAGAGAGAGATTCCACTCTATGAAAAACATGAACACAGGCTCAACTATGAAATGAAGACCTGCCTACTATATCTATATAGGCATCAACTGCTCAAGCTCATTAACTGGACCAACCTGATCTTCTTCTATCCTGATTTCAGCTAAACAAAGTTTATGATAACATTATTATCAGATCTTATTGGTAAGTTGACATATGTCATGCATATACATATATATATATATATATATATATATATATATATATATATATATATACATACATACATTTAAAAATATCAAAGTTATCTGACATTATCAAGATGAATTTGTTCTGACACAGTTTAACTCTTGAGTTCTTGTCATATTTTATTACCATTTTCTAAACCATAGCGAATAAACTGTGATAATGTGAGAAATGTTGAAGGTGTCTGAATAAATTTTGGTTTGACTGTATAGAAAATAAAGGAAAAATTAATAATTCTAGAAAAAATGGGTTGATTTTGTAGGGGAGTGTATCTGCATAGAAAATAAAAATAATTTGAAAAATATACTTTTGAGTGTGGACTTTATTAAAAAAAAAAAAAAAATTTAGGGTTTTCAAGAACAGTTAAAAAAAACTCTCATGGGTTATCATTTCCACTGTTGTTAACTCATTCAGAAAGTCAGTAAAATAATTATTATTTTGATTTATGTGACTATAAAAATAAAAAATACTGAAATAATACTACTGAAATAATATTTTACAGCAAAATAAAGAAACTGAGTATTTAAGAGAATAAAAATCATTTTATAATATAAATGTAAAATTACAATACTAATATTTTACATCTTAAACTTTTATTTTGGGGGGACTCCATAAAGCTTCTCCTTTGTTGGTAACAGGTTTATAAATGCTTCTCATTTCAAATATAATGAAATTAGTGACAGTATCACATTTCATTTGTCAGCCAAATCACAATTTTTATTTTTTATGATTTATTTAGAAATACCTATTTTAAACTTTTATATCTTGCAGCCAAGTTGAACATCTAAAAAATTGTGTCAGTTTGATTTCATGTTGACCGCAGAAACACTCTGCTTTGAACTCCGCTGACTTCATCTCGCCTACCGACGTCGTGCTTCAGCGGGCGGCATAACCCTGACGGCTGCGGGCGAGCAGAAGCAGAGCTCTATATATCGAGAGAGGTCAACATCCATCTTACATCTAACTGCATTACTGCTTAGGACGGGCTGGTTTAGAAGATCTGGCAACCAGAATATACTCTTCATATATCAAAATGATTGGCCTGATTTCATTACCTAATGGCCGTCTGGAAAAGTAATTAAGAGGGGACTTTTCATGAGCATGTGCTTCTGTGAGCAAAGAAAAGCGAGCGAAAGAGGAACAAGAGGAGGAGAAGAGAAGTGTAGAAACACTTTGATCTCTGCACTATGACGGTGCTGCTCTTTGTCCCCTTTTGGCTTATGTAACCATTGCTATTTTTCTCCATAATGATTCACTTGCTCTTTAAAATGAAGAAACGGACAGTTAAAGGTGTTTCACCCTTGGTTTCACCTCTGGGTAATCCCTTGTAATGCCACAAAGCCACTTCTTCAAAGTAAATGTGGCAAAAGTGTTGATAACCTCTGAAGCATAAACCTGTTGTATAGCACTTTCTACACAGGTACTCTGGTGTATGTCTGTACTGTACCTCTCCTCTCTTGGGATGTGTAATGCGTGTGTGGCGCAGGTCACTCTTCTGCCATTTGGGATTGAGGCTGCAGCCCTGGAGCTGCCAGAGCTCAAAGGAGGCGTGAAACGCTCGGGCCTGAACTTTAATCGTGATGGAGTTGATGATCACAGACATCCCCTCCACGACCTTCTCAGCAAAGCCATACTCACTGTAGAGACAAGAAACAGACCACAAACATCCATTATACAGGCTCTAATGAATAACTGGATCTGATGTTCAATCTAGAGTTGCTACTGTAAACCTAAAATTAGAAATTTTGCCTTGGAATCCTGACATTTTGAAGTACTAAAATGACTAAAACTGAAAAAAATTTTTTTAAATCTAAATATATAAAAATAACAAATGATACAAACTAAATATTAAAATGAAAACAAAACAATAAATACAAAAAAACTAAAATTCAAATGTAAACTGAAAATATAAAAAAATAAAATCTATTTAAAAAATATTAATAAATACTATAAGAGTAGAGAAATAATATTCAAGATGTTTTAGTCTTACAGGTCAAAATAAATCAAAATAAACAAGATTTTTAATTTTTTTTTTTTTTTTTAATTGCAAAACTCAACCCAGTGCTAGCAAATTCTGGACAGCTGCTATGTGGTTGCTAAAGTGTTCAAAGTAGAAAAAAGCTGCAGATTTGATTCAGATTTTAGCTTCTAGGTGTTTTTAGAACATTTTGAGTATTTGCAGGGGTTTTAAAAATGTAAGGCTTTTCAAGACCTGTTTTTCCATCCCCAAACTTCAGACCCTTTAGTAAGAATTTTTGAGATATTTAAGAGTTTTTACCTTAAATTTGATCAAACTAAACTGAAGATTTTTTAAGGACCCATGGGGACATTCAATATTCTAAAGACTTCAATATTCTAATGATATTCTGTTCTCTAGCTATGGTTTATGTTTCCCTTTCACAGTCTACAGATCTAATTTATGGTCACCATTTGAGGAATTATTTGTTTGTTGTACAAATGGTGCGATATGTTTTAATCTGCCAATACTTGGCATTAAGTGTTTGAACAAATAACAGTATTGATGCTTGACTTAGCAAGTACCACTAATGAATCTAAATGTCAATGTGCATAATGGGGAGGAGATCACAGGGAGGTTTCACCACTCTGTATGCATTTGTAAAAACACCGTGGATCTGGTTTACTAAAAGGAAACGAGCAGGTCATTCTGACCTTTGGCCTGCAGTAATGGCAATTGGAGAGGGGCCGTTTGGGGGCCGGGGTTCCTCACAGGTCCTCATTTCAACTTCTACTTTATCCAGGAACTGCAGAAGGAGAGGAAACAGAGTTCAGGCAGAATTCAGGTGGTCAGAACTTTTGATGCTCTCAGTCACTAATTTTATGATGAACTACACTGCTCAAGCCATAAATTATTGATGGAATATGGAAATATGAATCTCACAAGAATCTCCAGAGTGGCAAGTTCTAGGAATCTAGATACTGTAACATTAGCTAACTTTAACTAGATAACAATCTAATGTTAGTTAATATGGGATGTTGTGGTGGTAGAGCTTTAACCATCATCATCATCCTCATCTTCTTCCGCTTATCCGTGACCGGGTCGCGGGGGCAGCAGTCTAAGCAGAGATGCCCAGACTTCCCTCTCCCTAGACACTTCCTCCAGCTCTTCCGGGGGGACACCGAGGCGTTCCCAGGCCAGCCGGGAGACATAGTCTCTCCAGCGTGTCCTAGGTCTTCCCCGGGGCCTCCTCCCAGTGGGACGCGCCCGGAACACCTTTCCAGGAAGGCGTCCAGTAGGCATCCGGAACAGATGCCCGAGCCACCTAAGCTGACCCCTCTCGATGTGGAGGAGCAGCGGCTCTACTCTGAGCTCCTCTCGAGTGCCCGCGCTTCTCACCCTATCTCTAAGGGATCGCCCAGCCACCCTGCGGAGAAAGCTCATTTCGGCCACCTGTATCCGGGATCTTGTCCTTTCGGTCATGACCCAAAGCTCATGACCATAGGTGAGAGTAGGAACGTAGATTGACCGGTAAATCGAGAGCTTCGCCTTGCGGCTCAGCTCTTTCTTCACCACGACAGACCGGTACATCGACCGCATTACTGCAGAAGATGCACCGATCCGTCTGTCAATCTCCCGTTCCATCCTTCCCTCACTCGTGAACAAAACCCCAAGATACTTAAACTCCTCCACTTGAGGCAGGTACTCTCCACCAACCTGAAGTGGGCAAGCCACCCTTTTCCGACTGAGAACCATGGCCTCGGATTTGGAGGTGCTGATTCTCATCCCAGCCGCTTCACACTCGGCTGCAAACCGTCCCAGTGCATGCTGAAGGTCCTGGCCTGATGAGGCCAACACGACAACATCATCTGCAAAGAGCAGAGACGAAATCGCGTTGTCACCAAACCTGACACCCTCCGGCCCCTGGCTGCGCCTAGAAATTCTGTCCATAAAAATTATGAACAGAACCGGCGACAAAGGGCAGCCCTGCCGGAGTCCAACATGCACCGGGAACAAGTCCGACTTACTGCCGGCAATGCGAACCAAGCTCCTGCTTCGGTCGTACAGGGACCGGACAGCCCTTAGTAAAGGACCCCGGACCCCATACTCCCGGAGCACCCTCCACAGGCCGCCGCGAGGGACACAGTCGAATGCCTTCTCCAAATCCACAAAGCACATGTGGACTGGTTGGGCAAACTCCCATGAACCCTCCAGCACCCTGTAGAGGGTATAGAGCTGGTCCAGTGTTCCACGGCCTGGACGAAAACCACACTGTTCCTCCTGAATCCGAGGTTCTACTATCGGCCGTATTCTCCTCTCCAGTACCCTGGCATAGACTTTCCCAGGGAGGCTGAGAAGTGTGATCCCCCCCTTTTAAGAAGGGGGACCGGAGGGTGTGTTTAACCATCATAATGCATTAAAAATCTGCATACAAATTTTGCATTCTGCAGAACACAAGCATATAAAACAGTCATTACTTAATATTTTTAAACTTTTAAAAACATTGTATCTGATTAATAACTTATCATCTCAAAGCTTTGCATGTTATCATGCTATTACTACATTTACCTACGTTTTATTAGAAGATATTTTAAATTAAGAAATTCTTTGAAATTTGACATGATCTACAGAAGAACCACTGACATGCAGAAACTAAAACATAATCTGAGAATAACCAGTATGGACTCCTTTAAAAACAACAGAGTTAATTAAATACATTTGAAATTATACCTTATGACTGCTTAAAAACAGTAAAAATTTATGAAACCTACATATTCATTTTATAACAAAACAACATCAAAACATCACTATTACTCTTGAATGTTCAAACTAAATAGATTCAGTTTACTTGCATAAACTTTCACTTTATTATGAAAAAGTTGATCAATTTTCAATGCTGCAGTAATTCATCAACATGCATACATATTTATGTTTTTCAACAAAATATAGTTCCAAAAGGGCATGTGTAAGATAAGGAATAAAAGGCTAAATATAGTTTACAAAAATCTACTGTAACTCATGTATGTAACATCTGCAAAAGGTCATGTTTAAGCCTCACTTGATACCCGGGTCAAAATGGACCCGAACACAAAAAGTTGTTTATAATAGTTTATATGGAGTAATGATGCAGAAAATTTAGCTTTGATCACAGGAATAAATTGCATTTTAAACTATATTCAAATAGAAAACAGTTATTTTAAATAGTAAAAATATTTCAAAATTTTACTGTTTTTGCTCTATTTTGGATCAAATAAACGCAGGCTCTATGAGCAGAAGAGGCTTCTTTAAAAAATATTAAAAATCTTACTGTTCAAAAGCTTTCGACTGGTACATTATTGACGACAACACATTTTTTTACACTTTCTGTGCACCTCATCTAGTTCAAAATAGACCTGAATGCATTATGAGGGTTAAAATGACCCAGAATTATTCAACCTTATAGTTTGCAATGGCTTACTTGAGTGGTTCATTCATTCATTCTATTATATTTTTATATTTGCAGATATTTTCGCTTCTTATCAGCTGTTACGTTTTTGCTTGTTATGTTTAATTGTGAAACTCTTGAAATGTCTATAGAGAAATGAGCTGTAGACAAGGCTAGAGAAAAAGCCTGTGGTCACAGCTGGACTCTATTGTACCCACCGTATCAGACGCTGTAGCATTTGAGTGAAAAACACACTACTTTTGCAGAAGTGAAAAAGGACAGATCATCATGTGGTAAACCGGGGGATGACAGAATGTGACAGAAAGAAGAACGCAATGACACAAGAGGGGAAACACAATGATGGGGAGATTCTTACCAAACATATGGGACTGGTCTTCAGCTTTGTCCATTGTATCTGACAGAGAAAAAAACACACATTGAAATAACAATGAATTTGTTTAAATGTCTTCGTGATCATTTCCTTTGAACTCTTCACACTCTTTAGCATGATAACAATAATAATTCCTCCAGGCTCTACCCGTATAGCAGCCTTGTTGCAGTAGACGCGGGTGACGGCCAGCCAGGTGGGCAGATCCAGCATGTTCTGCAGGACCTCCTCATCCAGCTCCAGGTTGGACAGCTGCCCCTCTCCCTTCAGCGTGCTCAGGTTGATCTTATCCGGGGAGAGGTTCTTAGTGAACCTACACAAGACAAAACCAGCAATGACTGGTTAGATGGTTTAAGAATTACGAGTCAAAAAGAGGGGAAAAACCACTAGAAGAACTAGAGGGGGAAAAAAATGAGAAAAAAGTTCTTAGAAATGTACTCTTCGTATTCATGTCAGTTTCATGTGGTTCTGGCAAACATTTACACCAGCTGGAATGTAATGACTGAAAAAATGTCATGTGGCGTAACCATCAAGTAAAAAGTAATAATGTTGTTAGAATACATATGGTTAGAACACACATCTTAATTGTTTAGGAATGCATTTTAAAAAAATGTTTATTCATTTTCATAATTATAATAAACAATTAACTCAATATCATTACATTTTTGGGGAGTTGCACCACATGACATTTTACAGTTTGATTTAGCCTTTAGTTTAAGAGACCTTATGAGACACACACTCGTCTGCAGGGCTCCTTTCTACGATGTCATGTCATTTTTAATGTTTTCCTCCTATATGTTGGTTGCACCATGTGACAATAATTTGGTAGAAAGAAAAAATAATAAGCAAGGCTGCTAAAATCTAATGCTTTTTCCTAAATAAATAAAACAAATAAATAAAATTACATTAATCTGGTTTTCTATTCCATAATTTTATTATTTAAATGAGGATTTATTAATTTTTTATATTAGAGCAGATGCATGACCTTGACATTTTTTATTAACCCCTCAAAAATATATATAAAAAAAAATTAACTCAGAATTTTAATAAAAAAAAAAAAACATGCTTATCAAATCCAAGTAAAGGTTTATATTCATTCCATATTTAATGCATTTACTGATCAATAAACAGATTTTTAAAAAAGTGTGTCATGTCGATGACCCATTTATGGCCTAATAATATGGGCAGACTTTTTTTTCTGTGATCGAGGGCAAAACTCAACAACCAATAAGCTACAAGCGTTTAGGACACTGGAACACACAAGAATCATATTCCTCGTCCTTCTCATTCCTTTCTTGGCCATTTTTGATGCTGCTATATTTTTAGGTAATAAGGTCTGAACTGAAACCCCCTTCACAAAGAAAGTCATTGACTAACAGCGGGTAATAAGATTACACCATTCCTGCAGTAAGACTGCTTTAAGCCCACGGGAGTGTTTCAAACCCCTGCCCTCAAAACCTGCAGGGATCACAGACACAAGCACACAGAGCGCATCTACTATTTACTGTCTTTACACTTCATAAGATAAAACCAGCACGTTCACTATAAACGCAGAGCTCAGAGTGGCCGCGTCAAACGACTCAAGTGTTTCATGCATTTGAATGGGAAATCTCCATCTGTTCAAAGACTTCAAAGATTAACCCAGCCTCCAGAAGACCAACGAGAGAGAAAACACTGCCATACAGTATCACCACACCATTTTAGTCACTATGCTGAACTTAAATTACATGCTAGACTACTTGATCGTGATTCGCTTTAATGCACAGTGTAGCCTTAACTGTAGTCTTAACTGCATGTCTAAAACTAAAAACAAAATAAACTTAAAATAGAATAAACTTAAACTGAGATAGAATATATTTAAAAAATCTTGATGTACTAAAATAAAGTCATTATCAAACATCTTGATGAACGGAAATAAAATTAAACATAAAAAAATAATACCAAAAATTAAACTACACAGACATGTTTAAAATTAAAAACAAAAACACACCAAAATTACAAAAACTTTTACATTAAAATTAAAACAGAAAAATAAAAAATTCAAACTGTTAATAAAAATCTCATTGATACTAAAAAAATAATAAAACTGAATGAAATGAGGTGAGGGGAAGACAGTAGAAATGCAATGGAAGAGGTTGTAGAAGATGATGAAAGGCTTCTCTTCTCCGAGTGGCTCAGCTGACAGAGCTGTGAGAACAAAGAGGACTAAGGGACAAACAACAGACTGGCGTCTGGAAACTCAGCATCTCTTTCTGTCTCCTGAGAGTGAAGCAGCCAGGTGTGCTGGGGAGTGTGTGTTTATCTCACTCTTTGGTTCTCTTTCTCTATTCTTCGAGAGGGTTAGACACATCAAAGTAGGGCTGGGTGATACAGCAAACAAAACAATTTTTAACCCTTTTTAAAAAAATCATAAACATATGTATATAAACATACTATTTATGTATTATCTACGAAATAACTTAAAGCAATAGTTGATCTAAATAAAAATAAATAAAATAAATAAAACATTCAACAGAAGAAAGTCATACAGGTTTGGAATGACATAAGGGTGAGTAAACGATGCCTATAAATGATGAAACAATTTTCATTTTTACATGAAATATCCCTATAAATGATTACAGGTTTCAAAAATCTAGATAAAATTAATAATAAAAGGCATGTTCTACTTATTGACTTTAACTAAATGAACACAAGGAGGAATGGAATTTCCTCTTCTTACTTATATGCACTAAATATAAGTTTAGTGCATATTTTTCTGTTTTCTATTTTAAAATATTGTAAAATGTAATTTTAGTCAAAGCTGTATTTTCAGCATCATTACTGAGAACAGTTGTGCTGCTCCTTTTTATTTTGATGAATAGGAAGTTTTAAAAACTATATATTTATTTGATATAGAAATCCTTTGTAGCATTAAAAAAAGTCAGTTCTCATCAATTTAATGCATCCTTGCCAAATAACAGATTTGATTTCTTTCCTTTTAGAAAATAAATAAATAAATACATAAATACTGAACCCAAACTTTTGAGGCGTAGTGCAAGTTTTTAATATGAAAATAATACAGAAAGACCTCTAAATCAAAAAATCTGAGTTTTGAAATGATTTAATGAAACAAACAATTTGATCAAAATTTCAAAGTAATTGTCATTTTTGCTGAAGCATAAATCAAAAATGCTATTAAAACATCAGTTTCTTAACATTTTACTACTACTGTAATAACACACTCGATTTATCAACCCTGTTCCTGGAGGTACGCAAAACTCTTCCTAATCAAACACACCTGATCAACTCCTCAGCTCCTTGTCTCCAAGACCAGAAACATAAGGGACACATCCAAAAATGTGTACTACTGCTGCGCCTCCAGGAACAGGGTTGGGAAACACAGTCTAATGAAATTTAACAGCCAATAAATGTGCTTGAAAACATCACACCATTCATAATGTTTAATTTTATATTGCTAGCAAAATCATCTTGAATATTTCATATAGCACCCAGTCCTACTTCAGAGTATAATAATACACCCACTAAACAGCACACTTGAATGGGTAAGAGGTCTGGATCACGTCTGTCTTCTCAGACCATCATTACACATTCCTCTTTTCTTACGCTCCTGTAGCTCCTCCGTCCCGCAGTCCTTAACAAACAGTGTGCAAACTAAACTAAACCAAACCATAGATGAGACTCTCTCTCAGTAATGTGAGTTCATCGTTCTGTGAAGAGACCACAGCTAGACACGCAAGCCCGGCTTAGAAATATTCCTTTCACTAAAAGCTTCCTTCCTAGAAAATGCAAACTTGACCAAACAGCCCAGTCTGATAAAACCGACAGTTTCTGCAAGACTGCGACATCAAAGCCTTGAGTGCAATTTTCCTTTCCTACTAGGGGCTTGTCTTTTTTTAATAGCCAATGGCCTTTAGTTAATGACAATCACGAACCGCCTCAGTTGAAGGTGGTACTGGGGGAAGGAGATCTCATTTGCAAACGCCCCTGAGTGCAAGATGACTCATTAATATTTTTATTCTGTTTTCTGGGAGGAGTAAAATCAGTTTTCTGTAGTGGCATTTCAAGGCCTCAGAACTGGCCGACATGGATTAAAAGTCCCAAAACTTCACTTTTGAGCGTATGGCGTCTCTACAGCTTGATAAGCAGAAGGTTGCTGGTTCAATCCCCAGATGGAGAGAGCCACAAGCTATCATATGACTAAAGCACTTAACCCCAAGTGACTCCAGCAGGATTGTCCTGGATATCCGTATCACTTAGCAGAGGAAGAAGCAGCTTAATCTACTTCAGTAGTCTTCGGCTGCTCAGTGCCACTCACACACTGACTAAACTGTAGAATAAATGCAAGTGGTGCTTGCCTGGTCAAAACTCACCAACACAATGCTAACGGTAACCTGATATGATATTCTGGTTTCTAGCCCTTGTATTATTTTTAAAATCTGGATGTCATCATTATGGTCAGGGCCAAATTCACCCTAACTAGAACTAAAGTAACAAACAAACCAATAAATAAATAAAAGCAGCAGCATAAACAAAATCAGGTGAAACAGTAAAGTTCAATATTATTACTTCTCACACCAACAATTAATGTGATTTTAAAAGTGTTTAACTTTTTTTTTTTTTGGTTTGATTTTGTTTTGCTTCATACATTTTTTCACAAACTGTGAATATTATAAACTGTGATTTTTTTTTTTTTTTTAAACATTTTGAAATGTGGAAATACACTTCTTCTGTCTGCATTTCTGAAGCTCAAAAATTAGCACGTGGAGCTATCAACACCAAGATCAAGGGTTTGATTCCCAGCAAACTCAACATGCAAGAACTGATAAAAATGTATAACAATGTAAATCCTTAAAAAATAAAATAATAAAAAAGGTCTTTGCAGCTGCCTTTAACCATAAAATATGCAGGTCAAAATCTCTCATTATGAATTTTGTATGCACATTCCACAAGATTTCAGTGTTCACAAGCATTTTCATGAACCTAAATGAGAAAGTCACAAACATTAAAAAATAAACACCATAGATTAAACAGTATTCAAAAATCTAATGGGGCAAACTGACCTGCAACCTAATACAAGGGCTGGATATGGCTCCTTTAATGGAAATCTGATGGATTTTTCTGCTTGTTTTATTGTCTTCAAAGCAAAAATCAAGTCTAAGCACTTATGACAGCAAGTCTCTCCCTCATTTAAAGTGGCATTTATGTCTGTAGCACTGTAACGTGGCTGACGAGACGTGAGACGTGCGGATCCATATGCAAAGCTTTATTGGAAAACATGGTCAGAACAGGCAGGGTCATGAAACAGCAGACAGGTATAGCAGAGGTAAGACACAGCAATCCGTGGAGCAAGCGAGGGTCAGCGATCGGCGAACAGTATCCAAAGGGGCAAGGCAGAGAGATAATCCAGAGTCGAGAGCAATAATCCAAACGGGGTGCGAACAGAGTCCAAACGGCAAGGCGAAGGGTTAATCCAGGAAACACAGGCAGGGTCAGACAAGGCAAGATAACAAGACAAGACTAAGACTACGACTATGACTAGACAAAGGCTCCGTAATGATGCTATCTCTAGGAGAGGGATAAATGCAATACAAAACTCGGCAAACATAAACACGGGATGGCACGGTAAAGCAGCTAGCTCTAGGAGAGTGCTAAACGCAGAACAATACACGGCCCTGAAACAGAGAATGTCCATGGTTTAAATAGTGTGTGTGAATGAGTGATCAGTGGGATCAGGTGTGTGTCGTCAGTGCAATGGATTGTGGGAAATGCAGTCCAGTGTGCAATGTGGTGTAAGAGTCCGTGTGGTGAGTTGGTGACATCTGGTGGCGAATAAACGGAAGAGCAAGGCCAGGATTCGTGACAAGCACAAAAATGACAAATTACACATCAAAGTTTCATATTTAGAGATGAGGTCTGCTAAATTCCCTAACCCTCAGTATGACCACTAGTAATAGCGAGGTTTGCCTTAGTAAACACTACTAAGGAGAATGTCCAGGAGTTTGTGTGTGTGTGTGTGTGTGTGTGTGTGTGACATGACGGCTATCTCACACAGTGAACGGAGGAGAGGCTGATCTGAATGAGGGAGAGCTGGCAGAGTTTCAGCCGTGACTAAGAACAGCAGGAACTAGCATGTGTTTTCACACCCACAGAGGGCCTGCTGGGTAATCAGAGCCAAAACACTGGAGTACAAGGACTTCAGGCTTCTGAAGAATCAGAAATGTTGTAGGACTGACTTTCTCTACTGTGTTATTTTTATATCTCTGTTCCAGTATTACAGCAGAGTTTTATTCAAAGTGACTAGAAGTTAATTTATTACAGAGACAAAGCCACTGGAGTAACCTGAGTTTAAGTGAATTAAAGGATAATTTGGGGGATTTTTAACCAGCGTTGTATTATTACAGTGTCAGTAGTATATGAAAATGAATAAAGTCTTTTGACAGCTCCAGGGTTTTGTGAAAACTACAGATCTTACTTACACAGCCCATAGACAACCAAGATTTAAAATGACAAGGATAAAAGGGGACAATGGCTTGACCCACAATCTTCACATTTATTATGGCCAATATGAGGAATTACTGAATCAATCAGCTTGGACCAAATCTGTTTCTGGAGAACCTTTCCTCTAAAACTGAATCAGGGCAAAGGGCTTTCAGCTCAGCCAAACCTCATTTCTTAGCAGATGCTTCTGTCTTTACTAACTATATACAATCTTACAACACACATATTACAGGCAAAGCTATTTAAGGTTATTATTGTTAAAATTAAAACCATTAAAAAAATGTTACTTGCAATAAAATGAAATTTAACTTAATCTAAAAAAAAATAAATAAATAAATAAATTTAATCTAAAAAAAAAATAAAATAAACTTAAAACAAATAAAACTTAATATAACTTAAAAAATAACTTAAAGGGATAGTTCACTTTGAAATTAAAATTTGATATCTATCAGCTTACCCCAAGGGCATCCAAGATGTAGGTGTCTTTTTTTCTTCAGTAGATCCAATTTGATATTTTTAGGTCAAACCGTTCTAGTCTGTCAGTCATATAATGGCAGGTATAGGTCACTGTCTCTATAAGAGGGAAAAAGAACATGCACAGAGAAATCCAAATTAAACAATTCCCCATCGTAACTACACATTGATGGCCTAAGACACGAAACGAGCGGTTTGTGTGAGAAAACGAACAGTATTTATATCGTTTTTTACCTCTTGTACACAACCATGTCCAAGTGATCTGAGTGCGCGCACGCATCCGGTGTGTGACGTGTGGGCGCGCGCTCTGGCGCGAGAGATCACTTCCGGCGCTTTCCGGCGCTTGCGCAGACTAAGCCAGAGCATGCGCATCCGGTGTGTGACGTGTGGGCGCGCGCTCTGGCGCGAGAGATCACTTCCGGCGCTTTCCGGCGCTTGCGCAGACTAAGCCAGAGCATGCGCATCCGGTGTGTGACGTGTGGGCGCGCTCTGGCGAGAGATCACTTCCGGCGCTTTCCCGGCGCTTGCGCGGGCTAAGCCCAGAGCATGCGCATCCGGTGTGTGACGTGTGGGCGCGCGCTCTGGCGCGAGAGATCACTTCCGGCGCTTTCCGGCGCTTGCGCAGACTAAGCCAGAGCATGCGCATCCGGTGTGTGACGTGTGGGCGCGCGCTCTGGCGCGAGAGATCACTTCCGGCGCTTTCCGGCGCTTGCGCAGACTAAGCCAGAGCATGCGCACTCAGGATAAACACGTCACACACCGGATGCGTGCGCGCACTCAGATCACTTGGACATGGTTGTGTACAAGAGGTAAAAAACGATATAAATACTGTTCGTTTTCTCACACAAACCGCTCGTTTCGTGTCTTAGGCCATCAATGTGTAGTTACGATGGGGAACTGTTTAATTTGGATTTCTCTGTGCATGTTCTTTTTCCCTCTTATAGAGACAGTGACCTATACCTGCCATTATATGACTGACAGACCAGAACGGTTTGACCTAAAAATATCAAAATTGGACCTACTGAAGAAAAAAACACCTACATCTTGGATGCCCTTGGGGTAAGCTGATAGATATCAAATTTTAATTTCAAAGTGAACTATCCTTTTAAATATAACTTAGCATTTTCATTTAGTTTTAACTTGCAGTACTAAAGTAACCAAAACTGAAATAAAAAATGAAAAATATCAACATATTTAAAATAAAAAGAAATCATGATAAATTAATAGAACAATAAATAATTACTAGAAAAATACTAAAAACATTTACTCAAATTTTACAAACCTATTCAAAATATTCATAAAAGCTATAATCATTTATCAAAGATACTAAAATAACCCTGACCTAAATATGACATATTTCTGGATCTACATCTTTAGAGTAATACTTAGGTTAATACTTCTGCCAAACAAATCAACTACCCCTAAAACCAAAGAGAAATAACCAGAACTGGATTGGTAGGAGTGCTTGATGAATAATGTTCCAGGGTGTCCAACATCTGGACAAAATCACCAGATGTGTTTTAATCAAGGTCACAGAGGTGATTTCATTGATCAGCCTTGCAAGATTTAAACCTGCAACCTTTCATTTACCAGCCCATAACTATCCAATGAGTAAATAAGCACAAACCAAAGACATAAACAGCTAATATCTCTGTTGAATATTCCTTTTTGTTTCTGGTTAAACTACTTGTGCACTAACTATCACGCTGATTATGTGCTTCCCAAGTGTATCTAAATGGAAGAGGCAAGTTTGCTCTGCCACAGGCCCAGTGTTTGTGTGTGTGCAGGTGACTCGTGTTATTCCAGCAGTGATGCTGCAGTCCATTAGCCTGTCAGCTACTGACCCTAAATGTGCATTTATATTAATGGCAGATATATCAAGCACAGGTTCTGCTCCTCCACACTGAGCGGCTGTGTGTGTTGTTTATTAGCGGTGTGATAACAGTCAGTGAGTCAGTCATCTGAGGCGAACACAGACACTGATGAATCAAAACATGACACTCCAGCCGCATCTTACCTGGACAGATGCTTCAGGATCTGCTTCTTGATGATTCCGGCCATCCCGTCAGACTAGCTACCTCTCCAGCATCTTCAGAAATCTTTCGCTGACACACACACGCCGCTCACGACTGCTGCTGCCCGTAACCAGGCCAGCGCCGCCTAGCGACTGCCAATCAGAACGACCGCAGCGACTGCATGTCAAATTAAAAGACCTTTACAGAAGGCAGACTTGCTTGCACACACAAGGATATTTTAAGGATATTAAGGATATTTTAAGGATTTAAGGATATAAAGGATATTTTCTTGGCAATGAAGCTTTCAGGGCACACTTATAAACAAATAATAATAAAAAAATAATAATAAATCAAATAATTTTAAAAATAAAAATATGAAAACATATGAAGAATGGTTAAGTTAGAATAGATTATTTAAAATGCATAAAGATTACACATATTTACAGTGCTATGGATAATAATAATAATAATAATAATAATAATAATAATAATATGAAAAATTCTGAGTGAGTTTACAGAATCTACCGCTAGGGGGCCTCAGCAAACTTCTAATTTCAAACTTCTAAACAAGCATTAAAATACGCTAAAACTACTAAAAACCAGCTTATTTCTTATTTTAATTCACCCCGCAGCATATTTTTCCTCATCAAGAAATCAGCATCAAGAATTATAAAAGTGGGATTTATAGACCTGGAAAATTTACTTAAATTAATAAAATGAGTTTATATATATATATATATATATATATATATATCCTTTTATACTGATAATATCAAGACAGTTTTGTTATCGCAACATCATGATATTGATAATATCGTTACATACCTATAGAACTAAAACCATTAAAAAAATGTTACTTGAAATAAAATAGAACTTAGAACTGAAAAACTTTTAAAAAATAATTTAAATATAACTTAACAAAAACTTAACATTTTCATTTTCATTTAGTTTAACTTGCAGTACTAAAGTGACCAAAGCTGAAATAAAAAATGAACAATTTCGACATATTTAAAATAAAAAAATCTTGAAAAATTACTATAAAAATAATAAATTACTACAAAAAATTAAAAAAAAAAAAAAATTCTAGAATTAAAATAAGAAGGGAAATATAAAAAATATAAACCTATTCAAATTATTCATAAAAAAATAATCATTTATCAATAATACTAAAATAACACTGACCCAAATATGACATATTTCTGGATCTACATCTTTTAATAGTTAACACTTTTGTCAAACAACTACACCATAAACTACCACTAAAACCAAAGAGAAATGACCAGAATTGGATTTACCTAAATTAATAAAATCCTCTCCTTGGGTAAACTTTTTCAGGTAGAAACCAGGAGTTTTATATACTTTTACTCCTATACTATTGCATCGAAGAAGTCTATGACTGGACCTTAACATAGTTTTATAATAGAGCGTGTCAAAATGTATTTATTTAAAAATATATTTTATTTTATTTATTTCAATAAATTTATTTAAAAATGATTTACTTAGAACTTCCAAACTCTATTATATGCAGTGTTAATTTCAGCTAAACACCAGCTTATCAGTGAATCAACACAACACACCTCAGTTCAAAGTACACTACATGCATAATACAAATGAATGTAATTTACATTCTGCTGTTAGGCCAAACCTAACAGATAACAAAAGAAAACCCAATAAATTCAGCTCTTTTACAGCCTCCCTCAAGGTTAACTATTCATCAAGAAAAAAAAAAGATCAGTGTAGAAAAGGGCTGTTGAGTACAGCATTAATTACATTATTTAAACAACATTTTAAAATGGGAAAAAAAGAGTTTATAGCTTATACGCAGTGTTGGGGAAAGTAACTTTTAAAAGTAATGCATTGCGTTACTCCATAAAAAAGTAACTAATTCGGTTACTTAGTTACTTTTTATGGAAAGTAATGCATTATGTTACGTTTGTGTTACTTTTTGTCACCTGGGCTGGGCTTGCTTATTTATTTTTAATAACAAAACACCCAAAAGTTATATTCTTTAGCGACCGTAAAGGATCTTTCACACGAAGAGTGAAATTAATAAGCCTCAGGCTGAAGAAAACGCCTCTGCACTTTCTCCCAATTTCTCTCAACACGGGGACAGGAAAGTTGTGAGTGAATAAACAGGAAAACAAAGTAACTTAAGTTACTTGTTTGAAAAAGTAACTCAGATATTTTCTTGTTAATTTAAATGTAATGCATTAGTGCTTGAAAAAAAGTAATCTGATTACATAACTCGCGTTACTTGTAATGCGTTACCCCCAACACGTTAGCATAGTATTACATTTTTATGGTAAATATATTTAAGGTAAATGCTTATTTTAGTGTTGTCAAACGATTAATCGCATTCAAAATAAAAGTTTTTGTTTACATAATATATGTGTGTGTACTGTGTATATTAATTTTGTATATATAAATAAAACACATTCATGTATATATTTAAGAAAAATATGTTGTTTATATATTAAATATACTTATATATATATATATATATATATATATAAGAATATAAATATATAAATGTATATACCTATAAATATTTTCAAAATAAATATATGCATGTGTTTGTATATTATGTAAACAAAAACTTTTATTTTGGATGCGATTAATCGCGATTAATCGTTTGACAGCACTAGTTTATTTTGTTATTCAGACTAGTTCAGGGGTGTCAAACTCAGTTCCTGGAGGGCCGGAGCCCTGCAGAGTTTAGATCCAACCCTAATTAAACACACCTGATCCAGCTAATCAAGTAATTTAGGCTTATTTGAAAACTACATGGTTTGCGCGTTGGAGCAGGGTTGGAGCTAAACTCTGCAGGGCTGCGGCCCTCCAGGAACTGAGTTTGACACCCCTGGACTAGTTCGTTTGTTTTAATTTATCTTGAAAGCCATTAAAAGCTTTTATTTTGAAATTTTAGAACATGTTTTGAGAGGAAGTAAACAGCTGATTTCGATTCGGACTTCACGATGGATTCTAATATTCAGTTCTCACTGTTATTTTCTTTTAGATGATTGCATATTGATTTATTCTTTTTAAACCGATACAGGAGGTATGTTACATACGTATGTCTCACTCGCCCTTTGTTTGTGCAAAAAGCACATTTATATTTGTAGAAATGGAGATGATAAATCTATTGCTTTCGATGTAAACTAATAGATGCGAGCTCCATAAAGAGCTAAACAACAAGTACAATCTCAATGTATAAAATCGGAAAGCTGTCAGCACATATTCCAGTCTTTAGATTTACGTTTAGTCTGTTACTGTACTGTCAGGTCGACTTTAATTAGTATTGATTATGATTATTAATTGTTTTGGTGGAGATTATTTAATTTGTGTGTTATTGTGCTGTCAGACTGACACTTATTATGATTTATGATATTGGTTATGATTAGGCACAAACCAGAAGACATCATTGGAGAATAATTACATTATATCACAATACAAGCATGTCCATAAAGAATGAGAATATAGAGTTTGAGTTGAGTTTATTCAGACTGTGACAGGCATCTGAAGAACCCACAATGCCTTATTCTGGCTCGGAGGAGACGGTAAAAGAGCTCAAGCGAGCTCTTTCCAATCCAAATGTCCAAGCAGACCGTCTCCGGTACAAAAACTACATCACCAAAGTCATCAGGTCTGTGAAGTGATCGCCTTGTTTTTAATGAAAGAGACAATTTTCAAAAGGACAAACAAGTATCTTACCCAAAAATAAACATGATAATCTGCTCACCCTCATATTATCATGTGAAACAGAAACTGAGATATTTAGCAGAATGTTCAAACTGCTCCATTCCATTCAATGAAAGTGAATGGGGACTGGAGTTGTCTAGCACCAAAAGAACAAAAAAGCACCAAACATTAATGGAAAACCTGGAAATATCCTATCTACTATTAATATCCAGTATTAAAATAATATTTCCAGGACTGAAATAATTATTGAACTTAATACAGTGTTGTAAACAATGTAAATAATGTGTCAGTTAGATATTGCTTGTGTAGTGTGTAGAATATAAATTGTTTGCAAGACATAGTAATGTGAATGTTGAATGATTTATTAGCAAATAAAATCAAAATTATTTCTTATTCAGTAATTATTATCCAGTAATCACAGGTGACTGGTTTATGGAAAAGTCGGGGAAATTCATTGGTTAAAAATGTGTGGGAATCCCTGAATTTAAAAAAAAAAAGATCATAAAGTAGTCTGTAACTCATATTTTCCAAGCCTTATGAAGCAGCAACAGTAGATTCTGTGAGAAACAGAACATTTAAGTCATTATTCATTATACTGTACATCTTGATTTCCACCGTAACTCTTATCATCAGTTAGACAGAACTTGTGAAATGTTGTTTCTTCGTAGGTACATGACGCAGGGTCTGGATGTCTCAGCTTTATTTATGGAGATGGTGAAAGCCAGTGCCACTGTCGATATTGTTCAGAAGAAGCTGGTTTATCTGTACATGTGCACCTATGCCAGCGACAAGCCTGACCTGGCGCTGCTGGCCATCAACACCCTCCGTAAGGACTGCGCTGATCCCAATCCCATGGTGCGAGGGTTGGCCCTGAGGAACATGTGCAACTTCAGGTTTGTATGTTCTTTTGTCTGTTTAGACCCAGAATATCATAGATGTGGTCTTATATACCATACCATAGCAAACACCACAACACCCTAACAAGCAACCACACAAGACACCCTAGTAAGCATTCAGGACACAACAGCAGCCTAGCAACACCCTAACAAGCAATGCTCTAGCAACCATACAAGACACACTAGGAGTCATTAACAGCACCCTAACAACCACCCAGAACAACACAACAATCAGCCTTGCAACACCGTAGAAACCTCCCAGGACACTTTCGCAATCACTTAGCAACACTCTTGCAACCATTCAAAATTCTACAACAACAGTATAGCAACACCTTAACAACCAACGCCATAGCAATTATCCAAGACACAATAACAACCACCCAGAACATAGCGACAACATTCAAACAATGCCCCAGCAATGAACACTGCAACAGTCGGCCTTGCCACACTCTAACTAGCAACAGACTAGCAATCACTTAGCAACCCTAGCAAGCATTCAGGACATAACAACAGCCTAGCAACCATCCAAGACACACTAGAAATCACATAACAACTTTCTAACAACCACCCATAACACCACAACAACAGCCAAGAAATGTCCCAGAACATCAAAACAATCAGCCTTGCAACACCCTATAGCAACCTCCCAGGACACTTTGCATCACTTAGCAACACCATTCAGAATTCTACAACAACAGCCTAGCAACACCTTAACAAGCAACGCCCTAGCAACCACACAAGACAACCTAGCAGTCACATAACAACCCCTTAACAACCACCCAGAACACCACAACAACAGCCAAGCAATGTCCCAGAACAACTCAGTCAGAGGTCCCCGGCTCAAATTTTTGATTTGCTAATATTTTTTTCTGAAGAAAGATAAACATGTATAGTGATGAAAGCCAAAATATTATGTCATGGATGAATATTTACTGAGTAATACACTTTTTTGCAGAGGGGCTTCAAAATGGCAGTTTTCACCTGAGATTCAAAGCCAAATTCCAGGGGGGTAAAAATGATTTCAGAAAGATGGCAGCGTCATAATGCCAATGGTGACCATTCAAAAATGGGGAAAGAGCTTTTCAAGTTTTTTCTCCAAAGTTTGCAGGCCTGTAATTCAAAAAGTATTAATGTCCCTTTAGATATTGGGTCTTAACAAACTTCCCTTTTGGCATCTTCATTTTTAAGGCCCTATATTGTTCAGTTCCAGAGATACTGGATTTTCAATATGGATCCAGGAGTAAATCGTTGAATTGTACACGTTTTCAGTGGTCAAAAACCACATGTGGGTCACTTTGCATAAATATGATACTTCTCTTCTTGTAAAGAGGAATGTCTGAAGAACAAATAATGTTGAAATTAGAAATGTATCTTGTTTCCTTCTGTCAAAACAACTGCGTTGAACATACCTGTCTGAGTGCCATAAATATTCTTTTTCCAAAGTTTGTGCCTATAACTCAATTAAAATTTTCCTCATTTTTGAATGGCCACTATTGGCACATAATGCAACAAAGATTGCTAAAGTCAATGGATTTTACTAATAGACCTACCAGTCTCTGTGTAGAAGTAACAGTAACTCTGTGTAAAACGCTGCCATCTTTCTGAAGCCATTTTTAACCCCCTGTAATTTGGCTCTGAATCTCAGGTGAAAATTGCCATTTTGACCCCCCTCTACAAAATAGTGAATTACTCAGTGAATATTCATCGATGACGTATAATATTTTGGCTTTCATCACTATACAGGTTTATCTTTCTTCAGAAAAAAAATACTAGCAAAATCAAAAATTTGAGCCAGGGAAGTTTCTGAAATTTGGTTGATTTGACATGGAATGACCCTAAAATGGAATATTTCTTTAATAAATACTAATCTACTGTATCTACATGGCCTAATTGACATGTTACCTTTCATTTGCTTGTTTTTCAGAATGCCAGGAATGACAGAGTACATAGAGCAGCCCATTGTTGCTGGTCTGCGGGACAAGACCAGTTATGTAAGGAGAGTAGCTGTGCTTGGTTGCGCCAAAATGCATAGTCTGCAGCCCAACACAGGGATTGGTAGAGCCAAGTATTCTGTTTATCTGAATTATTACACTTGCTATGTGATAAATATTGCTTGCTTATGTTAATACATGTGCATAAATAGGCATAAGCAGGGAGATTTATAATTTTGGGTATAGTGTTCTCTTTAAAGGAATGTTTCTGGTTCAGCATCTGTGATGACTAACAGCATGTCAAGAATTCTTAAGTAAAAAGAACATATTTTCAACAGAGCGTATCACATACACTATATCGCCAAAAGTATTTGGACACCCCCTTCTTTAGAACAGAAAAATGCACTTCCAAATCTGTGGCAACAATGATGGGAACATAATTCATGTATTTAAAAATTGTATTTCCATCTCTGTTGCAACAGTTTTGGAAGTGTCTAAAATGACTGTACCCATATGTACAAGTCATTGGTGTTTGGTGATGAGTTTTTGGCTCAAGGTCTGCATTTACAGTCACACCAGAGGTGTTCAACTGGGATTAGGACTTGGTTTTATGCAGACCAGTCAAGTTCTTCCACACTGACTGAATCAATCATTTTCTTTTTGAACCTTGCCTTATACACAGAGGCATTGTCATGTTAGAATAGAAAAGGGTCCTATCCAAACCATTGCTATAATATTAGAAGCACACAATTTCCTAGAATATCATTATATGCTTTAACATTAAGATTTATACTCATAGAAATTACTAAAGTAGTCAAACCTGTTCATTAGAAGGGGGCGACCCAATACTTTTGGCAATATAGTGTACTTGTAGACAACCCGTTAGATTGCATTTTTTGTCGAAAACAGACAAAACTAGGGCAAAAGCAGGAAATGTCTGTCATTTCCTGTATTTCTTAAATGGAACCTCAGGGGATTTGAATAGCTTTTCTGTAAGGGTCTGGTTAATGATTTTATGTAATGAATGCAGAATGTCTGAATTACAGTTCTATTCACCCAAAAATCAAAATTAGCTGAACATTTACTCACCCTCAGGTCATCCAAGATGTAGATGAGTTTGTTTCTTCATCAGATTTGAGAAATGTAGCATTCCATCAGTTGTTCACCAGTGGATCCTCTGCAGTGAATGGGTGCCATCAGAATGAGAGTCCAAACAGCTGATAAAAACATCACAATAATCCACACCACTCCAGTCCATCAATGAATCTGAGAAGTGAAAAGCTATGTTTGTAAGAAACAAATCAGTCATCTTTCTAACAAATACGCAGCTTCTTGCTTCTCAAGACATGAATTGATGGATTACTCTGATGTTTTTATCTGCTGTTTGGACTCTCATTCTGACGGCACCCATTCACTGCAGAGGATCCATTAGTGAGCAAGTGATGGAATGCTACATTTATAGCGAATTTTAGTTTTTGGGTGAACTATTCCTTTATGTCTCTTTAAATATACATGTAAGTGTCTGCCAAATGAATGCGTGTAAATAAATGCTCTGGATGTGTGTCTTTTAGATGGCAGTGTTGTGAATGAGCTGTATGCTCTTCTGAGAGACCCGGACCCTGTGGTTGTAGTGAACTGTCTTCGTGCCTTGGAGGAAATTCTCAAAGATGAGGGTGGTGTGGTTATAAACAAACCCATTGCTCATCACCTTCTCAACAGGTACGCCATTTTCGCCATTATGATATGTAAATTAGTTCATCCAAACATATCACCCTCATGTTGTTTTAAGAATTTCAAAAATGTAGTTTAAGACATGTTTTAGGTTCTAGATGAGAAACGTACTCTTCGTGTTCATCTTGGTTTTGTACAGTTTTGAAAAAAACATACACCATATTCAAAAAGATTTTTAGTTTAATGACTGTCAAGTAAAAAAAAAACAAACATTTTTCCTTACATCTTGAACACATTTAAGTGCATGTTTTTTTAACCAGTATTTTCAGTATATTTTACAGTATATTTTACAAATTTCATAAATTACTAATTTGTAAATATCATTATATTTTTGGAAAGATGCTTCCAGTGTTATTTTAGTGTATTTCAGGATAACAAGTTAACTAAAAAAAAAAAAGATCCATTACTTAAAAACAAACTTTTTATTTTAGCAACAATTCTCATTTTAATTTAGTTAATTTAGTTTAACTTGATGTACTAAAATAATTAAAACTAAAATTGGAATAAAAAATAATAAAGAGAAAAAACCTATATAGACATATATAAATATGTGTTAAAAAAATAGAGACAAAATTACAAAAACAGTTAACAAAATTCTTACAACTTTAACTAAAATTACAACATAAAAACTGATTCAAAATATTAATAAAAACTATAATAATACCTCAATGATACTAAAATAACACTGGTATATTTATATACTATTATAGTATTTATCAATTTTCAGTGAGTTTTAATTTTAATCTTAGTTTAGGTTTTAGCAATTTTGTTATGGGCATTTCTGTTTAGCTGTAATTTAATTTTAGTCTTGGGGCCAGTTTTACTAACAGCCTGCACCAATGCAAACCGTCTTTTGGCATTAATATAGTACTGTCATGATTTACTAAAGACGCGCAGTGAAGAATTAGCGCTGAAAAGGCATGGACAGTTAATTTTGAGCCTGATCTTATTGAATATACATTTGTAGAAGTTTCCCTTTCAGACGCAAAATTTATAGGAGGAGAGTGTTCAAATGAATCACGCAACGAGATTTACTAACGTTTACGCTTGTCAAATTACTGGTATTTGCGCCATTATTTAACGTCCAAAAAAAAAGCATGTCTTAAGCTATTTGCTTGAATGGCTGCAATTATTGTTGCTAGGAGAAGGCACCGCAGAGAACAGAGAGTGCGTGGTAGAAGAGAGAGGATTTCTTCCACACATATTAATTTATTTGGAATACAAGAAGAACATGAAAATATCGTTTTCAAGCCATGTTATTTTTATTTGCTTCAGGAAATAAAAGACGACTTAGAACCCTCAACTAGGAGTCACGCAATACCAGCTCTATCAAACCTTCTTGCAACTTCTAGCTTCATTTTTTTGGCCTCTGGTTCTTTTCAGCGTCCTGTGGCTTCTTTATTTCTTTATTCTTTATTTGCGACTGCTCTAATTTGCACTGCGCTTGGTATATTGTGTTGGTTGATATGTAAATGAGATGTTGCATCTGTGTTCTTTAATTTGCGCATTGTTAGTAACTAATCTGCAGAAATTTCCACGTCCATCGGCGCTGTTTTGGAATTGAGCTCTCGCGCTAATTTGCCCTGTTTAATAAAACTTGCCCATTGTTTTAGTAATTTTAGTACTTATACTTACTTCAGTTAGTTGCCAAGCCAACGTTTTTCAGTTTTTCATTTAATATTTATATTTTATTTTTATTTCAGCTTTATTTCAGTTTCCAAATTTTTTTTTTTTTTTAATGTTTTTAATATGTTAACAATAACAATACTTGCATTTTTGCAGGCCAAAAAGTTTTCAAAGGCTTTCAAAAGCATGTCTTTGACCTCTTTAGCAGATTGTCTAATGACTGACTTTGTGTTTTGATGTGTTTTCTTCTTCAGAATGAAGGACCTGGACAGTTGGGCTCAGAGTGAAGTCCTCACCTTCCTGCTACGCTACCGTCCTCGCAGCGATGACGAGTTGTTCGACATCCTCAGCCTACTAAACGCCTTCCTCCAGAGCGCTCACGCACACGTCGCAGTCGCCACGCTCCGCCTCTTCCTTCAGTTAGCCTCCGCCCACCCTGCTGTGCAGGCCGACGCCCTCCTGCGCACAAGCGCGCCCCTGCTGGCCACGTGCGGTGCTGCGTCACGCAAGCTTCGCTTTGCTGGTCTCTGTCACGTACAGCAGGTCATGCGGAGTCAGCCGGCCCTTTTCGGCACACATTACAAACGCTTCTTTTGTGGATACTCTGAGCCGAGTTACATTAAGTTTCGCAAGATGGAGATCCTGGTGGAGCTGGTGAATGATGAAAATGTGGCTTTGGTTTTGGAGGAGCTGAGAAGCTACTGCACTGATGTTTCTCCCGAACTGGCCCAGGCAGCCATTGCTGCTATAGGTACAATAAGATGCTGGTTGTTTCTCTCAGATGTTTGATTAAATAATGATTAAAATACAGAAACTTCATTTTGAGGAGCAAATATCAAATTGGAGATTGTAGGTAGTTTGCACAATCAGGGTGGAAAAAAAAATCTATCTACTTACCTATCTATCTATCTATATGTATGTATGTATGTGTGTGTATATATATATATATATATATATATATATATATATATATATATATATATATATATATGTGTGTGTGTGTATATATATATATATATATATATATATATATATATATATGTATATGTGTGTATATATATATATATATATATATATGTGTGTGTATATATATATGTATATATATATATATATATATATATGTGTGTGTGTGTGTGTGTATGGAGCTTAACTTTCAGAAAATGTTGTTCGCCCACTTCAGCAGGTCAAATTATTTATTTATTATATATTATTTATTATTATAACATCAATTCATTGTCAAAATTATAATTATAATATTTATTTAATATTTTTCATATTTAATATTTAGTGTTTGATATTTAACATTATTTATTATTATTATTATTTATTATTAATTATAATATTGATGTATGATTTTAATTATTAGATACAGTTGAGGTCACTCAACAGGCAAAAATAGCCATTTAAGGGTATTAGTACAGAAATTTGACTACAACTAGCTTCAATGCTAAGATATAATAATTTATCTTATAGATTTATTATGGGATTTGAGCATTTATTTTTTTCACAAAAGTAAAGGGACACAAGTGGTACCTTTTTCATAGAAAGTGGTGCGTAAAAATGTGTAATAATTTGAGACGTTTAAAAATACAAACACTTCTGAACAGACAAAATTTTAACTCTAATGGCTTTGTTTTCATTTAAGTCAAACTAAATATTACATTTACTGACTAAGGTTCAATTTTTAGATTTCCAAAGCAGGCAGTATTGCTCTTAATTTCTCCTGTCCTGTAGTATAAATCACACTCTTTAATTTATCATTGTAACTTGCTAAAATAACTATTACTGTTACTTCTAAATGTATTTTTTTTTTTTTTTTAAGGTCGTATTGCACAAACATACAGTGAAAAGTGTCTGGATATCCTGACCGGACTGCTGGCATTGAAACAAGATCACATCACGTCAGGTATGACAGAAAGCTGAGCCACACCTGTGCATGCTTGTGATTTTTATATCTTGAAGTTAATGAGTAAAGAGTTTTTTTTTTTTTTTTTTTTTTCTGAAGGAAGTACTGTTTGCTTTTCACAAACCTTTTAGCATACACTTTCTCCAGCCTGGATAATAGCTTTGTTTGCTAACCAACATTATCAGTTCAACAGAATCAACTCTTCCTGTGTGTGTGTGTGTGTGTGTGTTTAGCCGTGATCCAGGTGTTCAGGGATTTGGTGTGGTTTTGTCCTCAGAGTACAGCTGCTGTGTGTCAGACTGTCGAGGCCTGTGTTGACAGTCCTCAAGATTGTGAGGTGAGATGATTCACCTGCTTTTTATTTTGACCATCTACAACAAGCAGGCTGTGTTTCATTGAAGCTTTTTCTTCGCAATCCAACAAACAAAATAATAAGATAAATTAGTCTTAATCTGTCTATATTTACAAAATACAGTTAAGTTGGTTAGTGAAAACTTTGGAAATCTTTTCTTTGTACTTTTGTCAATTAAATACAGGTTAAAGAGAACACAGATTTTTATTGCATTTTACAAAATGTCACTTTTTTGGAATTGGGGGTTGTATGTATTGATGCAAATATGATAAACATCTCCACAGTATTTGCATGTTATGTGTTATTTATACTTATGCTAACACGGTAGCGCTACTGACCTTTGATAATAAATTGTCTTTTATCCCTCACATAAAGATTTTAAAATAGAGATAAAGTCATGGATATTTTAAATTGGGAGCAGAACCTGGACTATGGAAAAATTATAGTTTATGGCTTAGCCAAAAAAAATCATATCCGGCTTTTAGTCTCTGTACATCATCAAGTAATATGCCTGGCACTACAGGCCTTCAGATCATCACCGATTAAAAGTCTGCATGCAGTGGCTAATGAACTTTCTCTGGAGAACAGATGCCACAAATTAGCTTTACAGAAGACGACAAAGCTAAATCACCAAATATCCACATCAGTATAAGAGAAAGCTGATGCATATCCAACCTCCTCGTTTAAAGTTACAGCTGACCATCCTAACATTAAATGGTTTTGTACAATTTCCATTACAAATTTATGTTTGACCTATCGTAGAAGGTTACATCCTTTGACTGTTTTTTGCAGGGAATGCAGGCTCTGTTATGGCTTCTGGGCAAACATGGTGATCAGATTAGTAGCGCCCCCTATGTGATGGAGGGCTACATAGATGGGCTGAAGACTGAGCTGTCTTCGGCCGTGAAGATGGAGCTGCTGACCGCCGCGGTCAAGATGTTCCTGTGCCGTCCCGCTGAGACTCAAGACATACTGGGCCGTCTTTTACATTACTGTATTGGTGTGTAGAGCATGTTTACAGACAAAGTCAAACAGAAGCAACAAAAGAACAAAAATAATTGTGTTCCTCAATGTGTATATGGGCCATTCTACAGAAGTGCTCCAAACTGCTGTCCCACAACCAAAAGACACATGTAAAAAGCATTTAAGTATTCAAATCTTAGATGTTTACTAAGATCCTTCTATTATCTATTGAAACCCACAATAATATTTAAGATATTAGTAAGCTTAATATATCATATATGTATATATATTTGAAGAGTTCAGATGCAAAAGCCCCTAAGTATGATGATTTTCTTTAAAATTAGCATTTCTTTCTGGCTACTATGTATAGGTTTCTATGTAAGTACTGGTACTTCTGAATGGGTAGAGGCTGGGATTTAACACATTTGAAATGAAAGCACTTGATGAACATATACTATGTGTGGAGAGCATTCACTCAGTATCGATATCTCATTTTTGACCAAGATGGCTTTAGCATTGGAACTCTTCATATATATATTAGTGCTGTCAATCGATTAAAAAATTTAATCGCGTTAATCACAGTCATGGACTGTGATTAATCACAATTAATCGCACATTTAAAATACTAGGATTTTCCTGTAAATGTGTTGAAATAAAGTTTCATAACGTTTAATTAAACGTTTAAATGTTTAAAATAACGTTTACCAAGCCACATAGCTTCAGTCCCAGTATACATTTACCCAACTATTATCAAAAGTATTTCTAAATAAATAAATAAATAAAAATAAATAAAAAAGTGAACCCCCCAGAGCTTTGGCACAATTTGAACACTGAAAGGATCTATTTTCATTTTTATTTGTATATATATATATATATACTTTGGGTGGCCGTGGTACATTATAAAAGTAGCCCAAAAAAAACGCAACCCACGGCTCTGTAATTTTTCCCGCAACTGCATTTTCAAAATAGCCCAATTGTGAGGGAAAACCATGACCCTGGCAACACTGGTTTGCTTTACCCTTATCACACAATGATAGATAACCTTCCGTGCTGTGATGACGGCAAGAAGTAGGGGTCAAACCTTATCAAGTGATTAATTTGCGTTAAAAAAAATATTAACGCGTTAAAATTTTTAGATTAATCGCATGCGTTAACGTTGACAGCCCTAATAAATATGTATATATATATGTATGTATATGTGTATATATATATATGTAAATGTGTGTGTGTGTGTGTGTGTATATATATATATATATATATATATAGGGCTGTCAATCAATTAAAATATTTAATCGCGATTAATCGCATGACTGTCATGAGTTAACTCGCGATTAATCACAATTTAATCGCACATTTTTATCTGTTCTAAATGTACCTTAAATTAATATTTTTCAAGTTTTTAATACTCTAATTGACATGGGCATGGACAAATATGGATGCTTTATGCAATATGTGTTTATTATTAGTGAAACCATAGTTAACATAGAGCATGAAGACTAGACATGTTTCAAAGGTCATAGATGTTTTTCAAAGAACTTGTTCATGTCTATTACACACATGAAAAAGGAACA
>JAFVLL020006653.1:54026-71163 GCA_021397915.2 Tor tambroides
TATATATATATATACACACACACACACACACAGTACACACACATATAGTATGTAAACATAAGCTTTTATTTTGAATGCGATTAATCGTTTTGCAGCCCTAATCTTGATTCCTTTTTCAAAAACAACCAATCAAAATGGCACACTAATTCATCAGCACCTCACACTAACACCTCACATGTGCAAACACTTATCGCTTTACTGAACACCAATCAATCATGGCTTTAGAATAGTCCTATAAATACACATCTACACATGGTTGATGTGTTTCTTTTCTTTCATACTGTGTATACTGTATTCAAAACCGCAAATGCTTACAGTAAAAAAAAAAATGGTTTCAATCTTGCTTACCATGAATTTTTCAACATCTCTCTGCCAGTTACATTAAATCTTGTACAGAAATGTACTGTGTACAGGAGCTCATGAAAGAAGAGCTTTAGGTTTTGAATAACTGTGTGTAAATATTATATTTTTGGATATATCATAATGGCAAAGGTGTTTGCAACACAAGACAAATGTTTGCTTTTGAGATGTGTTTGTGATATTTTGAATGTAGTGCTTCATTTTGCAAGAAATATGAGGAATTTTGCATTTTGTGTGTGCAATTCTTGGATTTGTGTGTAAAGTTTGTGTGTAAAAGAGGCAAAGTTTTGAAAATGTAAGCAGTTGAAAAAAAAAAAAAAAAAACCTGTATGACCTTGACCTATAATGTACTTTTTTTTTTAGTAATCGAGGACAAAACTCCACGACCAATAAGCTATAAGCTTTTAGGTCATGTGAATACATAATAATCATATTCCTCAAACTCTCTTGTTCATCTTTCTGATTCCCTTTTCGGTCATTTTTGACGTTACTATATTTTTAGGTAATAAGGTCTGAGCTGAAACCCCCACCACAAAGAAAGTCACTGACTAACAGCGGGTAACAAGATTACACCATTCCTGCAGTAAGACTGCTTTAAGCCCACGGGAGTGTTTCTAACCCCTGCCCTCAAAACCTGCAGGGATTACACACACAAGCACACAGAGCACATCTAATATTCACTGTACAGCGCTGCACTCCGCCTGCCTTTACACTTCATAAGATAAAACCAGCACGTTCACAATAAACGCAGCGCTCAGAGTGGCCGCTTCAAACGTGTTTCATGCATTTGAATGGGAAATCTCCATCTGTTCAAAGACTTCAAAGATTAACCCAGCCTTCAGAAGACCAATGAGAGAAAAGACACCGTCATGCAGTATTACCACAACACTTTAGTCATGTTTCAGTATGCTGCAATTAACTTTACATGCTGTACTGTAATACTCTGTGATGCTTTAATGTTGTATAGTTGATAACAGTCAGATTATTCCACACAGAGAGAGTTTTTCCAAGTAAGACTGAAAGAAGTGCTAATGATAATTTTAGCACTGACAGAAACTCGTAGTCATTGTAGAGGCTTCTCCATTTGTGTTCCACTGAAGAAAGAAAATCACATTTCACAATTTTGAGAAAGACAAAATATGAAACAGGTTATCATAGTGAACTAATGTGAAATTTACACTGCAAAGGTAGCACAGAAGCACTTCTATGGCATTTAGATGTCTTTACATAGACTGTTTAATGCTGCTCAGAGGTGGCATGAATGCATTTACACATACAAATACAACTCTATTATTTGATACTAGTGGCTGAGGTGGGTCAGAGAAGGCTTAATTTAGTCTGGCTTTTAAGCTGCATTACATTTTTACATAGAATTTTGAGAGGCACAGAATAGCCTTAACACGGCTGTGTAAAGATGCCTAAAACCATAAAAAAAAAAAATTTAAATCAGTACTTGAAATAAAATAAACTTTAACTGAAATAAAATATAAAAAAAAAACCTTAAACTTATTTTATTTTAGCTAGATGCCTAAAATACAAATAATTTAAAAAATAATAAAAATTAAACTATACAGACATACAGTATATATACTGTATATATATATATAAAAACGACAAAACACATCGAAATGACTAAAATAATAATAATAATATTTATAATTTATAATAACTATAAAAATATATATATTTTTGAAACTAATTCAAAATATTAATAGAAATCTCAATGATACTAAAATAACATGATATTAAATGAAATAGTGGAAGAGGTTCATATATAGAAGATGATGAAAGGCTTTTCTTCTCCGAGTGGCTCAGTTGACAGAGCTGTGAGAACAAAGAGGACTATGGGACAAACAACAGACTGGCGTCTGGAAACTCAGCATCTCTTTCTGTCTCCTGAGAGTGAAGCAGCCAGGTGTACTGGGGAGTGTGTTTATCTCACTCTTTGCCTTTCTCTTTCTCTTTCTCTATTCTTCTGAGAGGGTTAGACACTTCAAAGTAGGGCTGGGTGATATAGCAAAATAAAATGATTTTTTCATCATATACATATGTTTATATACATCCATATGTACATAAACATATGTATATGCTAATCGTTTTTATGTGTTAGATCTGAAATAAAGCAATAGTTGTCCCAAAAATAAAAAAAAATTTGTGTTGTGTTTCACAGAAGAAAGTAAGTCGTAGTTTTAGAATGACTTGAGGGTGAGTAAATGATTAAAGATGGGTGAGTAAATAATTAATTAATTTTTTTCTTTTCTTTTTTTTTTTACATGAAATATCCCTATAAAAATATATTTTTCAGGAAACCTAATGCAACTAAAATGCAATTAAAATCTAGATAAAATTAATAACAAAAGGCATGTTCTACATACTGACTTTCACTAGATGAACACAAAGTAGGAAATATATCGGTATCGGCCAAAATGAGTTGAAAAATATCGGCAAAATATCATGCATCCCTAACCCAAAGAATAAAAAAAATGTCCTCATCTTCACTCATGTGTGCTAAAAAAACAATACAAACACATCTACTAGGGCTGTGCAATTATCATCAATAGAGCGCCAGTTAATACACAGAGCCGTAGATCACTGACAAGCTACGCAATACCGCGTTCATTTTCGCGGGTGATTAAATGGCGTAGCTTGTCAGTGATCTACGGCTCTGTGTATTAACTGGCGCTCTATTTCAAAACAGGTGATGGAGATTTACCGTTAATCAAAGAACCGGCTTTACTGATGAAATGCGCATGGATATATCGAACGATATATATCGCCCAGCCCTATTATCATTGTTGAAAACAGATGTACTGCTTCAAATTTTTGGGACTATTTTTTGAAGTTTAGTTAGTATGAAAATGCTACACAATGACCTCTGTAAACATTTTCAGTGATGACAAACAATAATCAATCAATAAATCAATAAATCTGAGTTTTGAAAAGATTCAATGAAACAGTTTGAAACAGTTCAAAGAATTTGCCATTAAATCATAAATGCTATTAAAACATCTGTTTTGATCTGTTTTGAACACCTGATCAACTCAGCAGTTCAGACTTCAAGACCAGAAATAGACATCCAAAATCTGTGCTGCTCGTGTGCCTCCAGGAAAAGAGTTGGGATACACAGTCTAACGAAATTTAACGGCCAATAAAAGTGCTTGAAAAACATCACGTTATTCATAATGTTTAACTTTATAGCCTATTGCCAGCAAAATCATCTTGAATATTTCATATAGCACCCAGTCCTTCTTCAGAGTATAATAACACACCCACTATCAGCACACATGAATGGGTAAGAGTGCTGGATCACGTCTATCTGGTCACACCATCATTATACATTCCTCTTTTCTTACGCTCCTGTAGTTCCTTTGTCCCGCAGATCTTAACAAACAGTGTGAAAACTCAACTAAACCGTAGACGAGACTCTCTCAGTAATGTGAGTTCATCGTTCTGTGAAGAGACCACAGCTAGACACGCAAGCCCAGCTTAGAAATATTCCTTCCTCTAAAAGCTTCCCTCCTAGAAAACGCAAACTTGACAAAACACCCCAGTCTAAAGGACAGTTTCCGCAAGACCACAACATCAAAGCCTTGGGGTTTAACCGTTAAAAACCTCAGGAAATCATCTCAATTTTCCTTCTTTCATTTCCTACCAGGCCAGCCACATTAAAGGGCTTGTCTTTTTTAAATAGCCAATAGCCTTTCGTTTAAGACACAATCTCAAACCATCATTTTCCAGTCAGATGCAGGTGGTACTCGGGGAAGGATGTTCTCTATAGGGGAGATCTCATTTGCAAACGCCCCTGAGTGCAAGATGAGTCATTAATATTATTATTCTGTTTTTTTGGGAGGAGTAAGTATGCTTGAATGTGTGTAACTGCATTCAAGGCCTCAATGCTGAACGACATGGATTAAAGGCCACAAAACTTCACTTTTGTGCGTATGGTGTCTCTACAGCCTGAGAAGCAGAAGGTTGCTGGTTCAATCCCCAGATGGAGCGAGCCACGAGCTATCATATGACTAAAGCACTTAACCCCAAGTTACTCAAGCAGGATTGTCCTGGATATCCGTAACACTTAGCAGATGAAGAAGCAGCTTAATCTACTTCGGCAGTCTTGGCTGTTCAGTGCCACTCACACACTGACTATAAGTGATAAAAATAAAGTGGTGCTTGCCTGGTCAGAACTCACCAACACAATGCTAAAGCTATTCTGATATGATATTCTGCTCTCTAGTCCTCATATGTGACCCTGGAGCACAAAACCAGTCTTAAGTCGCTGGGGTATATTTGTAGCAATACCCAAAAATACATTGTATGGGTCAAAATTATCGATTTTTCTTTTATGCCAAAAATCATTAGGATATTAAGTAAAGATCATGCTCCATGAGGATATTTTGTAAATTTACTACCGTAAATATATCAAAACTTCATTTTTGATTAGTAATATGCATTGCTAAGAACTTCATTTGGACAACTTTAAAGGCAATTTTCTCAATATTTAGTTTTTTTGCACCCTCAGATTCCAGATTTTCAAATAATTGTGTCTCGGCCAAATATTATCCTATCCTAACAAACCATACATCAATGGAAAGCTTATTGATTCAGCTTTCAGAGGATGTATAAATCTCAATTTCCAAAAAATTGACACTTATGACTAGTTTTGTGGTCCAGGGTCACAGATTTCAAAATCTGGGTGTCATCATTATGGACAGGGTCAAATTGACCCTAATTAGAACTAAATTAACAAACAAACAAACAAATACATAAATAAAAGAAGCAGCATAAACAAAATCAGCTGAAACAGTAAAACTGTGAATATTATAAACGGTATTGTAAGTTTTGAATTGTATTAGCACATGGAGTTATCAACACCAAGATCATGGGCTCAATTCCCAGTGTACTGAACATGCAAGAACTGATTAAAAAAAAAAGTACAAAAACAATGTAAAATCCTTAAAAATATATAAAAATAAAAAAGGTATTTGCAGCTGCCTTTAACCATGAAATATGCAGGTTAAATTCTCTCATTATAAATTTTGTATGCATATCCCACAAGATTTCAGTGTTCACAAGCATGTTCATGAACCTAAATGAGAAAGTCACAAAAATTAAAATAAATAAACACCATAGATTAAACAGTATTTCTAACTATTCAAAAATCTAATGGGTCAAATTGACCTGCAACCTCATACGAGGGATACAAACGACTCCTTCAAACGGAAATCTGGATTTTTATGCCTTTTTTATACCTTGTTTATTATCTTCCAGGCAAAAATAATAAGTCTAATCCCCTACGACTGAAAAAGAAACAGCATGTCTCTCCCTCATTAAAAGTGGCATTTATGTCTGTAGCACAAAAATGATAAATTGCATATCAAAGTTTGATATTTAGAGATGAGGTCTGCTAAAATCAGTATTGACCTCAGTATGACCACTTAGAGTGAGGTTTGCCTTAGTAAACGCTACTAAGGAGAAGGTCCGAGTGTGTGTGTGTGTGTGTACAGGTTTATATATCCCGGTGGGGACTTAAACCTGAATACACACAGACTCATGGGGACTCATGTCACGGTGGGGACCTAAATTGAGGTCCCCATGGGTACAAAAGCTTATAAATCATACAGAATGAGTTTTTTTGAGAAAGTAAAACTGCACTACGTTTCCTGTGAGGGGTAGGTTTAGGTGTAGGGCGATAGAAAATACGGTTTGCACAGTATAAAAACCATTACGCCTATGGAGAGTCCCTACAAGGATAGCTGACCAGACTGTGTGTGTGTGTGTGAGAACAAGCATGACAATATGACGGTTATCTGACACAGTGAACGGAGGAGAGGCTGATCTGAATGAGGGAGAGCTGGCAGAGCTTCAGCCGTGACTCAGAACAGCAGGAACTAGCATGTGTTTTTACTCCCACAGAGAGCCTGCTGGGTAATCAGAGCCAAAACACTGGAGTACAAGGGCTTCAGCCTTCTGAAGAATCTTTCTCTACTGTTTTATTTTTATATCTCTGTTCCAGTATTACAGCAGATTTTTATTCAAAGTGACTAAAAGTTAATTTATTACAGGGACAAAACCACTGGAGCAAAGGATAAGTTTGTGGATTTTTAACCAGCTTTGTATTATCACAATGTCAGTATATGTAAATGGACAAAGTCGTTTGACAGCTCAAGGGTTTTTGTGAAAACTAAAGATCGTAGTTCCATACTTTTTGTATCTCTACTTGCAGACAATCGGATCGGTGCATCATGGGTGTTGAAGCGTTCATACTTTTTTGGCAAAAGCAAATGCCACAGCCCATAGACAACCAAGTTTTAAAATGACAAGTATAAAAGGAGACAATGCCTGACTCACAATCTTCACTTTTTTATGGCCAATATGAGGACTTACCACAATATGTAGTCACTGAATCCATCAGCCAGGACCAAATCTGTTTCAGGACAACCTTTCCTCTAAAACTGAATCAGGGCAAAGGGCTTTCAGTCCAGCCAAACCACATGTCTTTACTGTATAGCATCTTACAACACACATATTACAGGTAAATTTCACCCAAATGATGGCTATTATTGTTAAAACTAAAACCATGAAACTAAAACTAAAACTAAAATAAAAAAATGCATAAATAAAGTTACCAGAAATAAAATGAAATTTAACTTAATCTAAAAAATAAATAAATAAATAAACCTAAAAAATAAATGTAAAAACTTGAAAAATAAAATGTAATATGACTTAAAAAATAACTTACAGTAGATATAACTTAACGGAAACTTAACATTTTCATATAGTTTAACTTGCAGTACTAAAGTAACCAAAACTGAAATAAAAATATTGACATATTTAAAAAAAAAAAATAATAATAAAAATCATAATAAATTGCTATAAAAATTATAAATTACTAGAAAAATACTAAAAACATTAACTCAATTTTTAGAATTATAATGAGAAGGGAAATATAAAAAAAAAAAAATGCAATCCTATTTAAAATATGAATAAAAATGATCGTTTAACAACAATACTAAAATAACACTGACCCAAATGTGACATATTTCTGGATCTCCATCTTTAGGTAGTTAACACTTCTGTCAAACAAATATACCATCAACTAGCCCTAAAACCAGAGAAATGACCAGAAGTTGATTGGTAGGAGTGCTTGATGAATAAACCTCCAGGACGTCCAACATCTGGACAAAATCACCAGATGTGTTTTAATCAATGGGACAGAGGTGATTTCATTGATCAACCTTGCGGGATTCAAACCTACAACCTTTCATTTACCAGCCCATAACTATCCAATGAGTAAATAAGCACAAACCAAAGACAAAAACAGCTAATATCTCCGTTGAATACTGTTTTTTATCTCTCGTCAAAGTACTTGTATTTTAATCACGCTAATTATGAGTTTCCCGAGTTTACCTAAAGAGAATAGGCGAGTTTAACCCAACACTGCTCTGTCACAGGCCCAGTGTTTATGTTTGTGTGTGCAGATGACTCGTGTTATTCCAGCAGTGATGCTGCAGTCCATTAGCCTGTCAGCTAACTGACCCTAAATATGCATTTATATTAAAGCCAGATCTCCCAAGCACAGGTTCTGCTACACTAAGCGGGTGTGTGTGTGTGTGTGTGTGTGTGTGTGTGTGTGTGTGTTTATTAGCTGTGTGTGTCCCGTGATAACAGTCAGTGAGTCAGTCAGTCCTCTGAGGCGAAGGCGAACACTAACACTGACACTCATGAATCAAAACACGACACTCCACGCGCATCTTACCTGGACAGGTGCTTCAGGATCTGCTTTTTGATGATTCCGGCCATCCCGTCAGACTAGCTACCTCTCCAGCATCTTCACAAATCTTTCGCTGACACACACACACACACTCTCTCTCTCTCTCACACACACACACACACACACACAACACACACTCACACGCCGCTCACGACTCCCTGCTGCTGCTGCTGTCCAGCGCCGCCTAGCGACTGCCAATCAGAATGACCGCTCCGACCGCGTGCCAAAATAAAAGACCTGATTGCGCGCACAAGGACGTTTACTTGGTAATGAAGCTATATAAACAAATATAAAATAAATTAAATAATTAAAAATAAAAATACGAAAACATATGAAGACTTGTTAAGTCAGAATATTTAAAATGCATAACGATCACACATATTTAGAGTGCTATGGATGGATAATAATAATAATAATAATAATAATAAATATGAATGAATTTACAGAATATAGACTCAACCACTAGGGGGCCTCAGCAAACTTCTAATTTCCAACATTTAAACAAGCATTAAAATAAGCTAAAACAACAACAACAACAACAACAACAAAAAACATTTATTTCTCATTTTAAGTCAGCATTTTTTTTTTCTTTGAAGATTTATAAAAGTGTGATTTATAGACTTGGAAAATTTACCTAAATTAACAAAATCTTATAACTCATTGGGTAAATTTCATTAATATTTTTTTATTGTTATGCTAAACTTTTTCAGGTAGAAATTGTGAGTTTCATTCATACATTTAATTAATTGCCAATATAAAGACTTTGCCATTTACTCCTATTGCATCAAAGAAGTCAGAGCTTAACATAGTTTTATAATAAAGCATGTCATAATATATTTACTTAAAAAGAACCTCCAGGCAGTGTTATATCGTGTTAATTTCAGCTAAACACCAACTTATCAGTGAATCAACACAGCGTAGCTGAAAGTACACTACATAATGTAATTTACATTCTGCTGTTAGGCCAAACCTAAAAGATAACAAAAGAAATCCCGTTAAATTCAACTCTTTTACATCTTCCCTCAAGGTTAACTATTCATCAAGAAAAAAGATTATTTAACAACATTTTAAAATGGAAAAAAGAGAGTTCGTAGCTTATACGTTTAGATAGTCTATACTTATTGAAATATTAATGGTAAATATATTTTAAGTAAAATATTAATTTTATTATTCAGATTAGTTCGTTTGTTTGCTATATTTTTTTCTTTAGAAGTCAAAAGACTTTTATTTTGGAATTTTATTACATGTGTGAGAGGAAGTAAATAGCTGACTTTGATTTCGGGGTTCACGCTTCCTGTTTGACATAAATAAGCTCCGATGGACTCTAATATTCAGTTTGCGCTGTTATTTTTAGATGATTGTATGTTGAGTTACTGTTTTTAAAGTGATACAGGAGGTATGTTACATACATATGTCTTACTCGGCCTTTGTGTGCGCAAAAAGCGTATTTGTACTTTTAGAAATGGAGATGATAAATATTGCTTTCGATGTAAACTAATAGATGGGAGCTCCATAAAGAGCTAAACAACAAGTGCGATGGCAATGTATAAAATCTGAAAGCTGGCATCATATTCCGGTCTTTATATTGAACTTATGTTGGTCTGTTACTGTACTGTCAGGCTGACTTTAGTTAGGATTGATTATGATTATTATTTGTTTTGGTTGGGATGATTTAATTTGTCTGTTATTGTGCTGTAGACTGACACTTATTATGATTTATGATGTTTGTTATGATTAGGCACAAACCAGAAGACATCATTGAAGAATAATTACATTACATGACAATACAAGCATGTTCACAAGGAATAAGAAAATAGAGTTTGAGTTGAGTTTTATTCAGACTGTGTTCCTCTGCTTTTGTGACAGGCACCTGAAGAACCCACAATGCCTTATTTTGGCTCGGAGGAGATGGTAAAAGATCTCAAGAGAGCTCTGTCTAATCCAAATGTTCAAGCAGACCGTCTCCGGTACAAAAACTACATCACCAAAGTCATCAGGTCTGTGAAGTCATCACCTTGTTTTTAATGAAAGAGAAAGTTTTCAAAAGGACAAACAAATAGCTTACCCAAAAATGAAAAAGATCCTATCCCTGATATTATCCTGGGAAACAGAAACATAGATATTTAGCAGAATGTTCAAATTGCTACATTCCATGCAATGAAAGTGAATGGGGACTGGAGTTATCAGCCACTAAAAATGCACCTAACAATCACGGAAAACCTATAAATATCATATCCACTATTAAAATAGTATTTCCGTATCCTGAAATCATTACTGAAATTAATAAAATGTTAAAAAAAGTGTAAATAATGTGGGAGTTAGCTATTGCTTGTGTAGTGTGTAGAATATAAATTATTTGCAAGACATAGTAATGTGAGCAAATTGTTCTTTAAATCAGTTTGAAAACTTATTTATTCGGTTAACTCTTTTGAAGAGATTTTAACAGAGTTAAGCCAAATACAGTTTTCGCATTTTTAGCAAAAATAAATTGCAAAAACATGATATAATTCAGCCATAATGTTTCTCGGCATGAAAATAGCCACAGAAGCTGGAATGGTGTTAAACACAAACAAACAGATCAGTTTGAATGATTTATTAGCAAAAAAAAAAAAAAAAATATATATATATATATATATATATATATATATATATATATGTGTGTGTGTGTGTGTGTGTGTATTTCTTATTCAGTTATTATTGCCCAGTAATCACATGTGATTGGTTCATAGAAAAATCGTGGAAATTTATTGGTTAAAAATGTGTGGGAATCCCTGAATGAAAATGAAATGAAAATAGTCTGTAATGCATATTTTTTCAAGCCTTATGAAGCTGAAACAATTGTGGATTCTATGAGAAACAGAGCAACATTTAAGTCGTTATTTATTATACTGTACATCTTGATTTCCATCATAATTAGATTATAATAATAATCTAATCTAATAATAATCATAATTAGATAACTCCACCGTAGCTAATTAGACAGAACTTGTGAAATGTTGTTTCTTCAAAGGTACATGACACAGGGCCTGGATGTCTCAGCTTTATTTATGGACATGGTGAAAGCCAGTGCTACAGTCGATATTGTTCAGAAGAAGCTGGTTTATCTGTACATGTGCACCTATGCCAGTGACAAGCCTGACCTGGCGCTGCTGGCCATCAACACCCTCCGTAAGGACTGCGCTGATCCTAATCCCATGGTGCGAGGTTTGGCCCTGAGGAACATGTGCAACTTCAGGTTTGTATGTTCTTTTTGTCTGTCTAGACCCAGAATATCATAGATGTGCTCTTTTCATGGCACCTTAGTTATTACTTAACAATACCATAGCAGACCCCACAACAGCATCTTAGCAATATCCTAACAAGCAACATCCTAGCAACCACACAAGACACCCTAACAAGCATTCAGGACACAACAGCAGCCTAGCAACACCCTAACAAGCAATGATCTAGCAACCATACAAGACACAATAGGAGTCATTAACAACGCCCTAAAAAACCACCCAGAACACGGCAACAACATTCAAACAGTGCCTCAGCAACAAACAAGCAATGCCTTAGCAACTACCCAGTATACCTTAGTGGTCACTTAGCAGTAACTTACCAACCTCCCAGAATACTACAACAACATCTTAGCAACACCCTTGCAACATTCAAAATTCTACAACAACAGCATAGCAACAACTTAACAAGCAGCGCCCTAGCAACCATCCAAGAGACCCTAACAACCACCCAGAACATAGCGACAATATTCAAACAATGCATCAGCAACGAATACTGCAACAGTCGGCCTTGCAACACCATAACACGCAACACCCTAGCAATCACTCAGCAACTTTTGCAAGCATTCAGAACATAACAGCAGCCTAGCAACCATCCAAGACAACCTAGCAGCCATGTAACAACCCCCTAACAACCATCCAGAACACCACAACAGTCAGCCTTGCAACATGCTAACAAGCAACACCCTAGAAACCTCCCAGGACACTTTTGCAATCACTTAGCAACACCCTTGCAACCATTCAGAATTCTACAACAACAGCACCTTAGCAAGCAATGCCCTAGCAACCATCCAATACTCCCTAGCATCCCTCTAACAATCACACAGAACATAGTAACATCATTCAAACAATACTTCAGCAACAAACACTGTAACAGTTTGCCTTGCTACACTCTAACAAGCAACAACCTAGCAACTACCCAGGACACCTTAGAACATTGTAACAACATCTTAGCAACACGCTAACAATTATTGTCCTTGCAACCACACAGGAACAACCAGCAATCACCCAGGGCACTTCATTTAGTGACACTCTAGCCAGCATTCAGAACACAGCAGCCCAGCAACACCCTAAAAAGCAATACAACAGCATAGCAACACCTTAGCAACCATCACCCTAAAAACCATCCAAGACACACTAGTAATCACCTAGCAACCATCCAGAACACCATAACAACAGCCAAGATATGTCCCAGCAACGTTCCACAACACAGCAACAATTTGACTTCTAGCATCCTAACAATTACAACCTAGCAACCACCCAGAACTTCACAACAATATCTTAGCAACACCCTTAGCAACCATCCAAGACACACTAGGAGTCATTAACAATCAGCCTTGCAACACCCTAGAAACCTCCCAGGTTACTTTAGCAGTCACTTAACAGCCACCCAGAACCCAGCAACAACATTCAAACAGTGCCCCAGCAACAAACACTGCAACAGTTGACCTTGCTACTCTCTAACAAGCAACACCCTAGTAACTACCCAGGACACTTTAGTGATCATTTAGCAATAACCTAGCAACCTACCAGAACACTGCAACAACATCTTATCAGCATCCTAGCAAGTACACAAGACACCCTAGCAAACAGTCAGGAAACAAAAACAACAGCATAGCAACACCTTAGCAACCATCACCCTAAAAACCATCCAAGACACACTAGTAATCACCTAGCAACCATCCAGAACACCATAACAACAGCCAAGATATGTCCCAGCAACGTTCCACAATACAGCAACAATTTGACTTCTAGCATCCTAACAATTACAACCTAGCAACCACCCAGAACTTCACAACAATATCTTAGCAACACCCTAGCAACCCTAGCAATCAGACAAGACACCTTAGCAACACCCTACCAACCGTTCAGAACACTGCAATAAACTAGCAAGCACCTAGGACATCTTAAGAACTGCTTAGCAACAACCTAGGGACCATTCAGAACAACACAACAACCTAACAACACCCTAGAAGTCACCTTGCAACCAAACAGCCTAGTTATTTTCTTCTTTCATTTGCTTGTTTTTCAGGATGCCGGGAATGACAGAGTACATAGAGCAGCCCATTGTTGCTGGTCTGCGGGACAAGGCCAGTTACGTAAGGAGAGTCGCTGTGCTTGGTTGCGCCAAAATGCACAGTCTGCAGCCCAACACAGAGATCGGTAGAGCCAAGTATTCTGTTTATCTGAATGATTACACTTGCTAAGGATAATGTGATAAAAATGACTTGCTTATTTTAATACAAGTGCATAAATAGGCCTGAGCAGAGAGATTTATGATTTTAGGTCAGACTGTTCCCTTTAAAGGAATGTTTCTGGTTCAGCGTCTGTGAAGACTAAAAGCATGTCAAGAATTCTTAACTACAAAGAACATATTTTCAACAGAACACATCACATACTTGTAGACAACCTGTTGGATTGCATTTTTGTTGAAAACAGACACTTTTTTTGATCAAAAGCAGGGTAAAATCAGGAAATGTTTTTCATTATGCTTCCAAACAGCAGTACAGTACAGTGGCAATTTCCTGTATTTCCTAAATGTGCAGGGTGTGTGTAGCCTCAGGGGATTTGAATAGCCTTTCTGTAAGGGTCTGGTTAATGCTTTAATGTAATGAATATAGAATGTCTGAATTACAGTTCTGTTCACCCAAAAATAAAAATTAGCTGAAAATTCACTCACCCTCAGGCCATCCAAGATGTAGATGTAGAGTAGAGTTTGTTTCTTCATGGGAATAGATTTGGAGAAATTTAGTATTACATCAACTTGCTCACCAGTGGATCCTCTGCAGTGAATGGGTGCCGTCAGAATGAAAGTCCAAACAGCTGCTAAAAACATCACAATAATCCACAAATAATCCACTCCAGACCATCAGCCTTGTGAAGAGAAAAGCTGTGTGTTTGTAAAAAAAAAACCCAAATAAACAAATCCATCATTATATCCATCATTTTATTTTATTTTTTTCATTTTCAACTTCAGACTGTCACTTCTAGCCAAAATACCAGTCCATGATCCATAATAACGCTTCCTCCAGTGAGATATCCAACCCTGGTTTTCTCTCACATCAAAATCCCCCAACATATTTGTGTTTTGAACTGCTTCTGCTTGTAAAGTGTTTGATCTGTGCATATTTCTGTCCCAATTCAGACGAGGCGACTTTTTCACTGAAAAAAGCAATATTATGGATTGAGCACTCATATTTCAGCCAGACGCTATGTTATGAAATTAAAAACGTCTTAATGATGGATTTGTTTCGTACAAACACTCAGCTTCACGGTGTGTTAACTGATGGACTGGAGTAGTGTGGATTATTGTGATGTTTTTATCAGCTGTTTGGACTCTCATTCTGACGGCACCCATTCACTGCAGAGCATCCATTGGTGAGCAAGTGCTGCTAAATTTTCAGCAGATTTTAGTTTTTGGTTGAACTTTAAGTATATAGTCTCTTTAAATATGTGTAAGTGTCTGCCAAATGAATGCATGTAAATAAATGGTCTGGATGTGTGTCTTTCAGATGGCACTATTGTGAATGAGCTGTACGCTCTTCTGAGAGACCCGGACCCTGTGGTTGTAGTGAACTGTCTTCGTGCCTTGGAGGAAATTCTCAAAGATGAGGGTGGTGTGGTTATTAACAAACCCATTGCTCATCATCTTCTCAACAGGTTCGCTGTTTTCGCCATTAGTAAAATAATTCATCCAAATATGTCACCCTCATGTTGTTTTAAGAATGTCAAAAATGTAGTTTACAGCATGTTTTAAGTTCTAGACAAGAAATGTGCTCTTTGTATTCATCTTGGTTTTGTAGTTTTGAAGAAGGAAAAAAAAAAACATTTTCAAAAACATTTTTAGTTTAATGACTCCGTCAAGTAAAAAATAATAACATTTTCTTTACATCTTCAGTATAATCAGTACTTTCAGTATATTTTACAATATATTTTATAAAATATCCTAAATTACTAATTTGTAAATATCATTATATTTTTGGGAAGATGCTTCGAGTTTTAGTTTGGTATATTTCAGGATTTTATAGTTAACAAAAAAAAAAAAATCCATTACTTAAAAACAATTATTTTATTTCAGCTAGTTGCCAAGGCAACAATTCTCATTTAAATTTAGTTGGACTTGATGTACTAAAATAACTAAAAACAAAAACGGTCAATTAAAATGAAAATATAAAAACTGATTCAAAATATGAATAAAAACTATGGTATTTAAGTGATACTAAAATAACACTGGTATATTTATATACTATTATAATATTTAGTAATTTTCAGTGAGCTCTTGTGTTTATATTCTTAGTTTAGGTTTTAGTAATTTTGTTATGGGCATTTCTATTTAGCTTTTAATTTAATGGGCATTTAATTTTAGTCATTTTAGTACTTAAACTTCTTTCAGTTAATTAAAAAAAATTTTCATCAAGTTTTTCATTTGATTTTTAGATTTTATTTAGTTTTTTTCGTGGTTTTAGTATTAGTTAACAATAACAATACTGAGTTGCATTAATGCATGTCTTTGACCTCTTTAGCAGATTGTCTAATGACCGACTTTGTGTTTTGATGTGTTTTCTCCTTCAGAATGAAGGACCTGGACAGTTGGGCTCAGAGTGAAGTCCTGACCTTCCTGCTACGCTACCGTCCTCGTAGCGACGACGAGTTGTTCGACATCCTCAGCCTACTAGACGCCTTCCTCCAAAGCGCTCACGCACACGTCGCAGTCGCCACGCTCCGCCTCTTCCTTCATCTAGCCTCCGCCCACCCGGCTGTGCAGGCCGACGCCCTCCTGCACACAAGTGCGCCCCTGCTGGCCACCTGCGGTGCTGCGTCACGCGAGCTTCGCTTTGCTGGTCTCTGTCACGTACAGCAGGTCATGCGGAGTCAGCCGGGCCTTTTCGGCACGCATTACAAACGCTTCTTTTGTGGATACTCTGAACCCAGTTACATTAAGTTTCGCAAGATGGAGATCCTGGTGGAGCTGGTGAATGATGAAAATGTGGCTTTGGTTTTGGAGGAGCTGAGAAGCTACTGCACTGATGTTTCTCCTGAACTGGCCCAGGCAGCCATTGCCGCTATAGGTACAAGATGCTGTTTGCTTCTCTCATTTGATTAGACAGTGATTAAAATACAGAAACTTCATTTTGAGGAGCAAATGTCAAATTAGAGGTTGTAGGCATTTTGCACAATCAGGGTGCAAATTTATTTATTTTTTTAAACAAACGATGAGGTCCCTAACTTTTTCTTTCTTTCTTCATCAGTCATTCATTCATTCATTTTGTTTTGCGATTTGCAACCCTGTTATTAAAATTGTCTGAATATAGTTTACGATCCTGTCTGATTTCATTGCATTTAGTAATGCATTGTAAATTAACAAATTTAATTGATTTATTTTTATATTAATGTAAAATGAATAAATAAACACCAAAATGGGTAACAGTTTAAATCAGTTTAAATTTTTTTTTGCCCTTTGTGTTTGCCATTTTTTAAAAGAGAAAATCTAATGGTAACTGGGTTGCACGCAAAGTAATAAGACAGTTAAATGTTCCTTTTCTTTAAAAAAAAAAAAGAGTAGTATAAAGATTTTGATAGTTTTATACATTTAATTGACTATCATTCTAACATCAATTCATTGTAAAAAAAAAAAAAAAATAATAATAATAATAATAATAATAATAGTATTTATTTAATAATTTTATATTTTATTTTACTTTTATATTTATTTTATTAATATATTATT
>JAFVLL020006654.1:0-19297 GCA_021397915.2 Tor tambroides
AGAGGCATTGTCATGTTAGAATAGAAAAGGGTCCTGTCCAAACTGTTGCTATAAAATTAGAAGCACACAATTCCCTAGAATATCATTATACGCTTAAACATTAAGATTTATACTCATGGAAATTACTAAAGTATTCAAACCTGTTCATTAGAAGGGGGCGACCCAATACTTTTGGCAATATAGTGTATATCAGGTGGATTTATAGCTCTATTTCTCAGTAGGCCATACGTGCCTTTTATGTCAGATGCATTGATGCACTGGCACTAAAAACTGCCTGTTTGAAACTTTTGCACAATTAAGCTAACCAAAGAATCTGGAAAAGATTATTTGCTGGGAAAGATCATTTCATGTATGAATGTACTGTTTAACAGGGCGAATCTTATGAAAGAACATTTGTATTATGATGTTCTTTTCATGACAAAACCAAAACAAAATTCTCAAATCCTATGTGACAGTGGTCTTCAATAAGGTGTCCACCAATTATTGTTAGATTTCTCACAAATTTTGCAAAAATATTGTAGCCTATTAAACATACAATATTAAAGGTATAGTTCACCTCAGAATGAAAATTCTGTCATCATTTACTCAGCTTCATGCCATTTCTAACCTAACTATACCTTTAAGTTCAATGAAAGCTCAGATAAATATTTCACATCCCACATTAATTTATTACGTAGAAAGAGTAATGTAAGAGTGCATACTTCATTTACAATGTAAGCATTACGCATTGTAATGTATGTAAACTATTATGTATAGGCCTACTTTATTGGCTTAAAATCAACACTCAGTTGTGTATGATACATACCTGCTCCATTTCTCTATCCACCAAGGGGCCCTTAGCCTGATAAACGTCATTACATGCAAAACAACAATTCATCGAGTCATCACACTTCAAACCACTAGGTGGCAGAACTTTCATTTCTTGAGCACAACTAAACTAAATATGCTAGTTCCGCAATAACAATACAGCGCTTCCGGTCGTGCAGAGCTCAGCATGGTTGCGCATGTGACTATTTCTACATCTCACTTATAATGGCAGATTTAATTATAGACTTTTTTTGAATAAACATTATTTGGTAAGTAGTGATCTATTAACTCGCGTGATGTAGTCCTCTTAAATACCACGCGCATCCTATAAGTATCCGTTTTATCTTCGTACAGCTTTAATTGTGTATTTTTTCTCGAGTGTGTGGAGAGCGGATATCGTTTACAGGATGAATTGTGAAGTGGGTTTAGTTGACGTTTGTTAGGTGTCATTGACTTTAACGTCGTTTTGGTTTGTGTTCGCAGATTAAAACTATTTGTGATAAATAATGGAAATTGAGGGCAGAGATTTCCTCAATACACCTCCGAAGAAAACTGTGCGCTTTGGAGGCACAGTTGCCAATACATTAGCTAAACTACAAAAGGTGAGTTGGGTCAGATTGTAAATACAGTATAAAGCTAATGAAATGTCACTGTCTGTAAAACATGTCCTGACATGTCTGATGTGACTTCTACAGGGCGACACAAGTGATTATGAACTGATAAAACATCAACTCTCAGATCCTGATATTAAGGCAAGTATCGTTTTTAATCGGCGTTTCAAGGTTTCCATGCTTAAAATTGTGTTGTCAAGACACGGAAGATAAAAAACAACAACCTTAGATGTTATGGGTACTATATAGTGAATGTTTATTTATTTATTCTTTGCTTTGAAGTCTTTTATTGGCTAGACGTTACTTGAGTCACTTTTCATTGAATTGCTCGAACCGACTCGCGAATCAGTCTAAATGATTCATTAGCGAAACTGTCTGAATCAAAATGATGTTTGAAAATCCTTATTCAGTACTCGCAAATGATTGGCGTGGGAGTCCTGGAGTTTGTGTTTTAACCAGAAATGTTCTTTCTTTCTCCTATCTCATTGTAGGACGCTCAAATTATCAACTGGTTGCAGGAATTCAGGACCTGTGTTACTCAGCTTGGCAAAGATCATGAGCAATTAATATATGTTGTTTTGGTGAGTGAAACACTATTGTGTCAAATGATAAACAGAAGCAGTCAGGTCATTTTTGCTGTGTTAACAAAATAAATTTTCTCCATACAGAAGCTGCCATGGCTCGGTCGCAGTCAGGCTGTGGTGGAAGAATATCTGGCTTTTCTAAGTAACCTGGTGTCAGCCCAGACAGTTTATCTCAGAGCCTGTCTCAGAATGGTCGTCTCTAATTTTGCACCGAGTAAGATTTATTATGGTAATGCTTTACTCCATGTACATTGTGTAGATGACTTAAAATAACATTTTTTTTTTCTTTCTTCCAGGGAGAATACGAATCCATGAAGGAAATGTGGATATTTCAGATTCTGATGATGAAGATGAAAGTTAGTGTCATTTTTTTTGTATCAACTGCTTGTGTTAATTTAATTTGTATTATTGACTGTTGTTTTTGTTGGATAATAATACACAAAGTCGTATACCAACTTTTATGATCTTCCCTGGTGATGGTCCTTAGTCAGGATAGACTTGTTACATAAACAAACATACACGCTGTCATGTGACTGTGTATTTACGGCCAGAATCTGTCGTTTAGACTAACCTTATTGGCCATTTTGTTTAAATATTGTTAAATAAGCATGTTTTTTTTATCTCAAGGTTGTATACACTACCATTCAAAAGTTTGGTGTTAGATTTTTTTTAAATAAATAATTCAGCAAGTACTCAATAAATTGATCCAAATTGACAAAGACATTGATAATGTTACAAAGGTATTCTCTTTAAAATAAATGCTGTTCTTTTGATCTTTCTATTCATCAGAAATTCTGAAAAAAAAATGTATCATGGGTTTCACAAAAATATTAAGCAGCTCAACTGTTTTCAACCATAGACTGTAGTTTTCAACATTGATTATAAGAAATGTTTCTTGATCACCAAATCAGCATGTTAGAATGATTTCTGAAGGATCATGTGACACTGAAGACTTGAGTAATGGCAACTTTGCCACCACAGGAGTAAATGACATTTTAAAATGTTATTCAAAATTATAATAATATTTCACAATATTACAGGTTTACTGTTTTGATTAAATAAATGTGGCATAAAAGATTTCTTAAAAAAAAAAAGTTCAAACTTTTGAATGGTAGCATACGTCTTATTTTGCCTTCATTGTTTGTATAGAAGCCATTAACCATTCCTGTCATCGATCAATGAAATCATATCAGTATGCCACTAACATATCTTCTACCTTACACCATAATTCATTATTTATTTTTTAAATTCACACAGATCTGCCAAAGACATTTGACCAGTGTCATCAAGCCTTGCAGCTGATTGCAAGATATGTTCCATCGTAAGTGTCTTATAAAACCTCCAAAAGCATAGCAGAGTTTAGCAATTTACTGATTTAGTTTAGCAGTCACTAACAAAGTTCTTTCAGAACCAGTCGATTCCTGATGCCAATCCTTTCTGAGAAGTTCCCTTTTGTGCAGAAATCCTCCAGAACACTTGTGAGTTATGTGGAAAGCATTTAAATCCAGTACTGGAGTAATTTAATGTCATTACATGCGTGAATGTGATTGTTCTGAGGCTCTGTTGTCTGTGCACACAGGAGTGTTACGTGCACAACCTGTTAAGAGTTTCGGTCTACATCCCTGACCTGAGGAGAGACATCTTAGAGCTCATCATCAGCAAGATGCTCATACTAGATGTAAGTGGGTTGTGTTCAGTCACTGTACTGATATCTTTGCTACTGTGCAGGTGTTTGACGGCTGTTTTTGACATTTAGGTTAGTGCACCACGGAGTGAGATTGAAGAAATGGAAAGTGGAGCTCAGCAAGATGCTAACGGAGCATCAAAGGATGACTGCCTCTTTGACATGGTGAGTCCAAAACACTTCAGAAAACAACAGAAAGCTGAACTCATATATGCAGAACATACTTAGTGGGACAAATTTAAAGGGAGAAATTAAAAGTCATCATACATTCAGCCTCATGTAGTTCCAAACATGAACAACTGTCTTTCTACTGTGAAATCTTGAAGAATGTGCTGTAGTCACTCTTTTACATGTAATGAATGAGGACTGGCAGTTTCAAGCTTTAAAAAAGATGCAAAAACATAATAAAAGTAGTCAATACAACCTATATTTGAAGGCAACAAATGTTTGTTTGAGGAACCAACTTAAGTATTTCCTTTAATGTTTGAATAGTCATACATCTTACTGATTTTAATTTCTTATGTTGTTTGGTTTATTCAGGATGAGGAAGAGGACTCTCCACTAAATTCATCGAGACCTGATGGAGCTGTGATGGTCCATCCTGTGGCAGAGAGACTGGACACAATGATGACTGTTCTGCTGGCTTATATGAAGGACATTTGCCATGTCAATGGTCAGGACATTACCATTTTATGAACCATAGAAGTTGTTTTTAGGTCTGTTGGTCAATTAAAATGTTTAATCGCAATTCAGTTAGCACATTCAGTCATTTTTAGGAAAGACAAAAATGCACTACCATTCTAAAGTCTGGGGTCAGTAAGATTTTTGTTTTTTGAAAGAAATGGATGCATTAAATACATTCTGTCTCAAATAAATGCTGTTCTTTTTTAACTTTCTGTTCATCAAAGAATCCTGAAAAATGTATACCAGTTTCCATAAACACATTAAGCAGCACAGCAGGTGTTTTTAAAATTGAGAGTAATAATACATGTTTCTAGAGCAGCAAATCAGCATATTAGCATGATTTCTGAAGGATCATGTGACACTGAAGACTGGAGTAATGATGCTGAAAATTCAGCTTTGCATCACAAGAATAAATTACGTAGAAAACAGTTATTTTAAAATAATAATATTTCACAATATTACTGTTTTTGCTGTATATTTTCGCAAATAAATGCAGCCTTGTTGAGCATGAAAGACTTTCAGGAACATCTAAAGATCTTACCAACCCCAAACTTTTGAACAGCAGTCTATGTGTAATTATTGTGTTGTGACATGGCAGCATGTTTATACCTTCATGTAAATATGTGCATTAAAATGCACAGGCATTAAACATATTTCATAAATGTGCGTTTTAAAACTTTGTTTCTGAATTTTTGAAAAATATATTTTTTTATTGTTTCAATCTCATTAGGCTCGTTAGATATTGAGAAAACCAAAGCTCTGTACAGAGACCTGGTGTCCGTGTTTGATAAGGTGGTGCTTCCCACTCACGCTTCCTGTCATGTGCAGTACTACATGTTCTACCTGTGCAGCTTCCGCCTGGTAGGTTTCCATTTCTCTCTCATTCTCAAACAAATAAACAAACAAACAAACGTAACTTTTCTCATAACTTTTTTTTTTTTAGGGGTTGGCTGAAGCTTTTTTGGATCACTTATGGAAGATGTTACAAGCCCCCAACCAGCCCCCTGTCCTAAGACAGGCCGCTGCTGGATACATGGGCAGCTTCATGGCAAGAGCCAAATTTTTGCCAGTATCGTACGTGACCTTATCATGCAGTTTTATCTTATCTAATGCAGTGGAGTTGAATATTTAATCATCTTTCTTGGTAGCAGTTTGTTACCTTAAGCAATTAAACATTAATGCCTCTTTGTTGTTATCTGGAAAAGAAAAAGGCTTGATTGGATGCAGATACCTATATTTGTCAAAACTGGTGCTGTAAAGTTTCCTGTATTCCACAGGACAGTCAAGGCCTGTCTGGACCTGTTGGTTCCCTGGTTGCACCTTTACATTGATAGTCAGGACTCAGGATCCAAAGCATTCTGTGACGTCAATCTGCACGGACCCTTTTATACAGCCTGCCAGGCTGTGTTTTACACACTCATATTCAGACACAATGCCATTCTGGAGGGCAATATGAAGAAAGGTCAGTATGTGACAAATCATCATTTGAGATGCTAACATGTTTGTTTTTCATTTGTCATAAGTTGTGTTTCTGGGTCTATTACACTTTTTTGCTCTGATCTGTTAATTTATTTTAAAAAATCATGCAAACAATGACCTGAATTCACAACTTTTAGAATGTATGTGAATTTTATTACTGAATTTCAGTTTCGTTTTATTATTTTGGGGGTCATCAATTTGAAAATGTTGCATCTGTCTATCTAATCGATCTGTCTGTCTGTCTATAAAATAATAAAGAAAAAAGCCTCTTTAAAAGAACAAAGTGCTTGAAAAGAAAACAGTTTGGCATGTTTTCTAAATATTTCTTAGAAAATGTATTTGAACAAAAATGCTTCATTGCTGAATATTTTAAAAACCTTTGTCTTCCAAATCAAAGTCATGTGGTCTGACTCTAACCAACATGCAGAAATATGCAGCAAAAAAAAAATCGAAGCTGATAAAATGATAATTTAATATTTTTACAGCAAGGAAATGTCAGTTCAGAGTGTAAAATGTTGTGTGACTCACAAAAACATTTTTAAATTGTAGTAAAATGAATATTAACACTTGCCCTTGTTATATGTACTTACTATAGTAATTACAACAAATTATACATATTTACATGAAACTAACCCTAAACCAACCTCTAGTCATAACCTTAATGCTATAGTAAATATATTACTAATATTACTCCATATTTAAATGTACAATTAAACTGTAACAAGGACACCTTAAATTAATCATTTATGATGTTTAAAAATGCCTGTTAATTTTTAGAGTCATAAAACTAAATTTTTTACAAAAAGTTTTAATTTAATGAAAACTAACAAATACAAAATCATGTGTCTAAGAACTTGGCTAGACTTTTCATTTTCTGTATCATTTGTCCTTGACCCTTCTGCAGGTTTGGCGTACCTTCAGGCTTTGAATCTCGAGCGTATAGTGATGTGCCAGCTCAACCCGCTGAGGGTCTGTCTACCTGCTGTCACCAACATGTTTGCAGCCATCACCAGGTACAGCACAAGAGAGATCGATCATCAGATTACAAAACTTCATGAAATAAAAGCATGACAAATGTGGGCAATTTCACCCATCTGTTGGCAGGAAGTACCAGCTCGTCTTCTGTTACACCATCATTGAGCGAAACAACCGGAACCTGCTGCCAGTGGTGAGCTGTTCAACGGGCGGCAACTCGGTGTCCGCTAACACAAACCCTCTGGATAGCTTCTTCCCTTTTGATCCGTATCTCCTGAAAAGGTAACAAATTCATGCTCATTCCTGTCAAACTCAGCCTTGGAATGTTAGTTCACTGAAAATCATTTACGTAGTAGTATTTTTTACAACAGCTCTGGAAAACTCATTGAGCCAATCTACCAGGTGTGGGAGGAGCCGTCTGATTGTATGATAGATGTGCCCAAGAAGGAAGTGAGAAAGGTGATACGCATTTACAGTCTTCATAAAGAGGATTTAGATATTTCAAATATTTGAGTTTAATTTTGGCTGCACATTCAAGGAATTTTAGGTGTCCATATTTTTGAAGCCACTGTAAGAAAACTGACACATCGTAATCAGATTTTTTTCTCATCTCAGTAGGTTAGTCTCTTCTGAGAATATCCAATAACACTTTGATCTTGTCACTCAGGGATCTGTGGAGGAGGAAGATGACTTTCTGCATGGAGAAACGCCTCATGGAGACTCAGTAGTGGGCATGACTCCAGGCTCTTATGACTCCCATCTGCACAGTCCGCAGAGCATTGGCTCTCCCCCTGTCTCCTTCCTGCAGCGGCCTTTCTGATCCACGGTTGTAGCGATCAGCTGGACACAGATGGGCCGTCCGGCGCAACATCACACCAGGAGGGGGCGCTCAAGGACTCCTTGTGCTTGTGTTAGCGCAGATCTGACTGGAGCCCTTTCCACACCAGCATTACTGACCCCATTGTTTGGCAGTAGTTTTACTCCCTCTACTTCACTTTAAGACTCCATAATAAAATAAAATATCTGTTTATTGCACATTTGTGCTATATTAATAGTAAAATGAAAGAAACATTGGTGGGGTTTCTCAAGTAGACAGTCTGATGCATTTTCTGTTTTCAGGAGAAACTGTCAGCACACATGTAGTGACAGTTGTAAAGAAATGATCACTGTGTACTCACGTAGGAGTAAATTTGAGATTTTTTTATTTGTAATAGTTTGTTTATTCTGAAATGATTTGAGAGTTTAGAATTGCCTGTTGGTGTTTCAGTGGTAAATGGGTGTCACTTCCCATGTTATGAGTTTGAGCTCTGACTAAACCAGTGTCTGTTTGCACAAAATATTCTACATACAGAGAATACCTTCAATTAAAGATGGTTTTCTGTGTTATTTGTTGAAATTTTAACTGTTGTCATATTTGGCTTATTCTGTACAAATATCATAGCCTCCATAGTGAATTGTACTTTTGTGCTACAGTTTTGAATTCAACTTTGGAATAATAAAATGGTCTTGCTGTTTTATTAAAATGTGGAAAATATTACGTAATTGATGTAAACTCTCAAAATGTTTATTCTTTTCTTCCACCAGAAATGTAACATTTTAAGGCAACATTTTATTTTAAGGTGTCCTTGTTACACGTTACATGCACTCGTTGTTATAATAACAATAAATTATGCATAATTACATGCAAGTAACCCTAAGCCAAACCCTAATCCTAGCCCTAACCATATAGTAAGTACATGTAGTTAATTAATATTATTCAGTACTTAAATGTATAATTACACTGTAACAAGAACACCTTAAAACAAAGTGTAGCCAATTTTAATCATAATTAGAGTAATAATAAGATAATAACTGCATATTAACCAAATGGTCCTTGCCTTTATTTTCTCTGTTGTATGCTTACTATTAAATAAGTGATAAATATTCAAATAAAAAAGTTATTTTAAATTGTAATGATATTTCACAGTGTTACTGTTTTCACTGTATCTTTGATCACCAAATGAAGCTTTGGTCAGCATTAGAGACCAAAATAAAAGACTTTAAAACATTTTAAAAACTCTTACTCATCCTAAACACTTAATTGGTGTGTGTATATGTATACACACACACACGCACACATATACAGTATATATATATATATATATATATATATATAATGCTAACAAAGTGATTAACCTATGACTACGCATGTTACCATATAAAGGTTACTGGAAGGTCAAATTCAGTGATGCATCCTTAATAGAAACTGTACAGATGTGCGTAGTCATCTAACAAAAAAAGACCCATGCAAGCTGTTGCAGATTACACAAGCATTAAAATTGTGTCAGCATGCAACCATTGGTAGCCAAATACATTTTTCAAATATTGTACCATGAGCCAGCTTTGGCTCAACAATGCAGACTGGCATGCATGCACTGCTATTCCTGTGTCTGTTGACCACAGTGGATTTGAAAATAACAGACAAATCCTCTAGTATTTTTAAAGTCTCAGCGCTATCATACCGAATTCCACTGCACATAATACAAATACAAAAACCACATCACACATTTGTTCTGACTTTAATAAAAACATTAAAAGAAAGATATTTAGGCCACACATATGATGCAATCTAGTTAAATCACAGGAGTACATGTCAGCATTTGTAGAGCATGTGCTGTTATTAATATCAACAAACCATCTGCATAACCGTACACCTCTATCCTGAGGAAATGAATGATACCAGCTTATTACACATCGATATAAGTGACTGTAGATCCTATACGGCAAGACAAAACAGCTGAATACAGTGTGCTTATGAAAACAGTAACCCGAACCATGTGCATTGTTCAGCTGAATGGATGCATTCGGGGTGGAACACTGCAATATGACTCCCATTACTCGACACCAGTGCAAAAAACCCCCCCCCCCCCCCCCCCCCCCAAGAACAATCAGCATAGTCCCGAGGAAGCCGAGATGGAGCAAGCAATCAATGTCCATCAACGAAACAAACCATGAAGGATCCCCCCAAAGCACTTAACAGACCATACATGACCATAATGCAGTGGGTGACACTGGACTGACCTGCGTCCCAGCTTAGACTGACATGATCGGCAAAGACATGAAGAGGACATCGAAAGGTTCGACGGCAAGATTTACAAGGTTTATGACGGCAACCGCGCACATACTTAGAAGCGAGTGTGTCTCTGAATAATGAAAGATTCGGACCGAAAATATAAAATCTTCAAAACGTCATAGCACTTCTCAGAACAGATACAAATAAGCATCATATCAAATGATGAAGAGTGGGGACTGTCCCGAAGATCCTTAAGTGAAATGTAATACATGTACTGTATAATATACCTAACTCTAATAGAGAGGTCAGCTGCACAGCCACATGTGTTTTCATTACAGTTGTTGAAATGGGGAAATATACCATCTGAATGAGATCATCTTCATAACTAACTGTGTGTGGAAACTGCTTCATCTGCTACAGCACATGCTGACACGGTTGAAATCACATTTGAGCATCTCAAAGTCACCTCTGCTGTTAACGGTGCCGTCTGTGTTTCAGATTTCAGTTCCCTTGGTTGGTTTCTGCCTTTGTGTTATGACACTCAGTACTGCTACATGTTAAATATGTACATGGACTGCTTTGAAAAATGAGTATGAGTTTGATCAGATCAGTAGAGCTCAGGCCTGTGATAACTGCTTGAAAGAGTACAAACCACACTGCAAATCTTCACAGTCTCTTATTTTCCACAGTATAGTTGCAGTTTGACCTTGGTGTTCTGAATGAGCCCGACTTGTCTGTCCATCCCAGATGCTCTACTGACCTCTCCGCTCCACTGCAGGAGACCCGAGGACAGGAGGTTGCGGCCACTGAATGAGGCTACAGGGGAAAAAAGAATTATTGCAGGTTAAGTGTGGGATTATGTAAGTCTATAATCTTCTAATGTAAATACAATGAAGAATCTAATAAGAATGTTTATGATTGTGTTCCATTCAGAAGTGATATCCATTTGCATATTCCCTTAAGAGTATACACTTTTCACAGTGAGAGCTTCGGAAATTAAAAGTTGTTAAAAAATAACTGTCATTCAGAGTCAATATTACAGCACACAATGGCTGACACTATTGGACATCCGTTGTATGTTTTTTCATTAATAACCTCTTAATAATGTAAACATTTTTTAAAACTGTTAGAACAGTCAAAGTTGAAATTAAGAAAAAAATAAATACATTTTCAATTATTAAAATAATATTTAAAGCTTCATATACTGAATATATAGTATAAAGCTTTTAATTTCTTAGCAAAAAAATAATAAATTCCTTAAAATTGAATAAATTATTTCAATACTATTTTTTAAACACACACATATGAACTGAAGATAAATGTGTGTGTGTGTGTGTGTGTGTGTGTGTGTGTGTTTTAAAGCATATTTTTTTCTTTAGTAAATACATAGTTAAATGAAGATAAAGAAAATATGCTTTATACATTCAATTTTTTAATAATAATAAATAAATAAATAAATACATACATACATACATACATACCAGTAAACAAATGTACAAAGCATGTTAAATAATTAAATAAAGAAATTAAATAAATTAAATTATATAACAATAATCCAGTTAAAATTTCAGAATGATAATTAAAGACTAATAAAACTTTTTTTTATTTCAAAGGCTCTTCTGAAATGCACCCTTGTGAGCACTTCTGATAGGATTGACCCTACGACAAAGCTTCCCTGAGTGTTCTCATTTCAAAATGCAATGATTAATACCATTTAAAACTCTACATGTCTAAACTATGAGCCATGTGACACCTGCTTTGATGTTTTTCAAAACTCCTTGTCAAACTGGATAACGGAGAGACTTTGCAAGGCCAGCAGTTATAACGAAGGGTTTTGTGACAGTGAAATGAGCATTCGGCCTGAGCTAAACTCAGCTGACAGCAGCAGTTAAAGGCAAAAATGCTGATTGCTTCATAACATAACAAAAACGGCCACTCACTCTGAATCACAGTCCTCTTCAGCCTTCACGTCTCCCTCTACGTACTGCACTAATGCTGCGAAACGACCAAACATTTTGTGAATAATAGTGACACCACAGATGCAAAAACACAAGTTAATTAGAGCAAAAAGTCCAGAAATTGTCCTAGATTAGTCTCAGATTGATGCGGCTTCAAACAATCAGACTAAAGGAGAGAGGCTTTAAGCAGCCACTCAGATTAGACGCCCAGAGCTGTTGATGATCTAGTGCACATTTCTCACTTACTGTGATCTTCAGTGCAAAGTGAGCAGACTCCATCTACGAGCTCTTTGGCCTCAGCTGCGAGCTGGCAGGCGGGGTCTGGGATCGGGGAGGGTGTGTCGGGGCTGTCGGTCGCTGGAAACGCTCGTGCACACCTGTAGGATGAGGAAGGTAAGTCATGATCTCTGAGGGGAGACACACTGCAACTTTCACTGTTTGTCTTGAGAAACTTACCCACTTTCAATCCCAAATAAGCTGGTATTAGTAAGAACTTTGTGGACATTCTGTAAAAACAGAGTGCAAATTTGAATGTTTTTGTGTGTGTTTTTGAAGCACAACTAATACCTAGATACAACAGTGAATTTTAAAGGGATAGTTCACCCAAAAATGCAAATTCTGTCATCATTTACTCACCCTTATGTCGATGTCATTCCAATCCTGTATGAATTTGTTTCTTCTATTTCTATTCTATTCTATTTCTTCTTCTAAGATATTTTGACGAATGTTGGGACATGGTTGACAGTAGCCACTGATTTCCACAGAATAGAAAAAAAATACTGGAAGTCGATGGTCACCGTTAACTGTTTGGTTACCAAAATTCTTCAAAAATACTCTTTTGTGTTCAACAGAAGAAAAAAAATCATGCAGGTCTGAAATGACATGAGGGTGAGTAAATGATGACCGAATTTGCAATTTGAACTAAAGGTTTAAGTCAAAAAATGTGGTTTGTGTTCACCTGTGCAAATCCAAGGAGCTTCTTGTTGGATATCTCCAGGTGTTTCCGTGTGAGTTCAGACCTTCTTAACTGGCTGTCAATAATGGTGAGCCTCCTGTTCAGCTCCATCATATCCTCCTGTGAAGAAAAAGGCCTTTAAAATCAGTGCATTTATCGTTTACTGACACTAAAACTATTAAAAATCATTTTCGTTCATTGAAATAAAGCTGAAATGTAACTATTTGATGAAAGTGCAAAAAAAGTAGAAATTTAGCAACTAAGTGAAATAAAACAACTTAGTTTAGTATTTAGTCGAAGTACTAAAATTACTAAAACTAAAAGTTAAATAAAAATAAAGCTAAATAGATTTAAAAAACGACAAATTTAAATGACAAAGCTAGTCAAACTTAGATGAAAATGTAAAAAAGCTCATTCAAAATTCATAATACTATACAAATACCAAAATAAGTTCATTACAAACAGGACTGTGTTGTTCAGGATAACAGTTACTGCCAACTCATTCCAGTCTACAAAAGTTTTCAGTCATTGCATCATCTTGTAAATCTTCTTAAAAATGATAGAAATAATTTTTCAGCAAACAGAGAGATGTGATGAGGAAGAATTACCTTAGTAGCCTCCAGGCCTCTCTGTTTCTTTCCGGCTAGCTGGTTCTTCAGATCTTTGATTTCAGCCTCCAGGAGCTGGATGACCTCCTCATAGTCTTGTTCGGCACTATTAGTCTGTCTCTGAACAGCCTCTGCTACCTGCAGCTTACTCTTCAGAGACATATTCTCCTCCACTGTGGCTGTGGCCTTCTGTTTCATCCATATACATGGAAATAAGGGAATGCACAAAATGACGAGTGGAGAAACATCTTAAATGTTTGAAGTCAGAAGCTCATATGTTGATAATATATATTTGGTATACACAAATTTAGTGAGGTAAAATTGGAATCACAAAGTACTGATGTATTAAAACAGCTCACGTGCCTCTTAATATGTGGATGGCATATTTTGAGGCATTTAAGTCACATCAAACAAATTGTGTTTATTTGAGATGCTGCAGGCTTTACCTCAGCTGTATTCTGCAGTTCCTCCTCCAGAGTCTTCTTACTGTCTTCTGTGTCTTTCAGTAACACCTGAGAGCATTGCAATAAACGTTCATGTCACAAAAGCTTTCTGCACAGATGTTCAGCTCTGTCTTGCAAAATTTAATAGTCACGCAGAGTTCAAACTTAAAATTGCCATGAAATGGAAATTCTGTTCTCTAAATATATGATATTGATCTTATAGAATGATTCATCCATCCATATGTTCTTTTTTTTGACCTTGTAATTTTTCATCCAAATTTTATAACTCCATTTCCAGTGAAATGACACATACTAAACTTCAATCATTTATAACTCCACCTCTTTCAGCCTCAAGCCCACATACAAATCAACATCCAATGAATAGATCCAAGTTCCCACACTGCATTTTTCAATATTTCAATAATCAGTTTCACTTTCACAAAAAATTGTCACTACTTCTACTTAATTGCAAATTGTTTGCCATATCAATGGTGGAAAACAGAAAAAAGGTAAACATTTTATATAAGTCACCTTTCACTTTGTAATTTTGTTACTGATATTTTTTGTTTTGGTCGATTAATGTGAGAAATATTCCCCTACATTTCTTGAAACAAAAGGTATGAAAGAAAAAAACTTGACAGATAAAGATGCTGATGGTAAATTAAAAAAAAGCTGCATAAGCTGTTTAAGTTGTGAAATGTGTTTTCTTAAGATGACTTGTGTATCTTTGAATCACTCAGACGATTACTCTTACAATTTGACTTAAAACAATATGTTGTATTTCCTAATGGGGGACAACTTGCGAGTCAATGTCAATTTTGACACTTTTGGCACTTAACGAGCGTTCATTTTGGACCCTGCAAGAAGGAAGCAACACAATCAAGCATTTATTACAGCGCTCACCTTAAGTTGTTTCATTTGCAGCTGGAGCTGTTTGACTTCAGTCTGAAACTCCTCGAGTTCCTCACTGCTGTAGCTGCACTCTGACTCATAGGTCTGAAAGAGAGTGACATTTCTAAAACAACTCTTTCATAAGTGTGTGACCCTGCCTCTGAGATCTGAAAAGAACATTAAACCCAGGACCAATTCAGTGCTCATACATCGATGTGAGACATATCCAAAGGCGCAAACTCTGACAATTGAAGCGTTTAAGAGCTTAAAAGACAGCTTTGATAACTTCCTGAGCAGCAGAAAAGCTCCTTTAAGAACCCTGAGTAAATCTCCCAACATGCTCAACTTCAGGAGAAAGTGAAGTCTCAATGTGAGGAGGTGCTCTGAGGATTGTGCTTAAGTTTAGCCCCAATCAAAGTCAAACGCTCCAATACTAAATCCTGCGGGTGTACTTACTGAGGAATGAAAGGCAGAGGTGTCCATCAAACTAGCTGCTTCCTGATAGGAGAACATGAAGGGACCCTGTCCAAGTCCTGCCTCCTCCAGCTTCTCCTGATAAACGTTGCGCGTGGCTTCCACAAAGTCTTAATCAGAAAACAGAGGCGTAGTTAGAAACAGCCATCAAATGCCATCAAGACTTCTGTTATGTAGATTTCAAAAATATGTGATTTCAGGTCAACATTTGCTTGCTAAACAGAAAGTGGGTGCAATATATTCTCTTCTCCTGTCACTCAGTGAAATCTATCCAGAATATTCCTCATAACAGGAGAATCTAGAGGGAATATTTATGTTCAGGTGCCCTTGCTCTAAGTGTTTGCACAGCTGAAGTTCAAGAAAACAGGCAGAACTCTTGCTCCACTGCAAACACTTTGATCAGGATTTGCCGCGGCGGCATCTTCCTGCTGAGGAGCGTAACTCCCTGTCGTGAGCAGCCTGGAAATATATTTGGCTGTCTAAGTTTGTACTGAACCCAAATATTCCCCCACTCCCCTGACAATCTGTCTCTAAAAACTCATTCTAAGTGTTTCAAAGTGTAAACCCAAGCTCAATATCCAAATATGGATTGTGATTCCCTTTTCAAAATAGGTATTTCCGTCCACGTCAAAATGTGATTATTTCAGAGGTTTGGAACCTTAGGCACGCAAGCTGCACCGGTAATCGCTGGCATCCGAGCAATGAGTGCGAGAGAGATTAATATTATGCTTTTTTAGTTATTTCAGTAATGTTGAATTCCGCCACATTTGCATGCTAAACCACAACTTCCTTTTTTGCTAAACCACAGTAATCGTTTTTCTTTGTCATGCAACCTGTTTTATTTAGGGTGCGAATTATGGATAGATGTTTTGGGGTCTGACAAAAACATACATTTCTATCGATTTTAAATTGTAATTTTGTATTTGAAATCATAATCGTAGTTTTAAATTGTAAAATGGCAACCCTGAACTGGTTAATACCATTAAAATTACTTGAGCAGTTAAATTAAATACGCTATAAAACCCCACTCATTCAAGGACATTTGCATAGGACATGCGTTATTGTGCAAAAACATAATGTAAGTGTCCACACGCTGGCAATTTTGCAAAAGAAGTGAAAAAAATATTAAAAATAGTTCTTCAGATCAAAAAGGCCCCTGTTTTAGACTCACTTCTAATATTGAAATAGGTGATTTTCTAAAAAGGGAATGTAGATCCACATCAAGATGATTGTGAAAATGATTGATTATTTCCTTTATCTAGTTGGCTGGCTGAGGATCATGTTATCCAGCTGCAGGATAAAGGTATAAAGGATGTGTCTATACCTCCATACGAGACGGTTCCCTGAGGGTCTGTAGTGAGACTCTCTCTGAGCTGCCCACTCTTCTCATCTGTTACATCCAGACCCAGGTACGACAGAGCCTGAAAAATAACCAAACTGTCAAAAACCTTCATTGAAATAGTGCAACCACATCCTACACCTGAAATTCTGAGTGGTCTGCAATGCCATTCTCCTATTCTAAAACACATTATTTTAATTTCTTCATTTATTTACATTTACGTTTCACTTCAAAAATAAAAAAAATAACTAGAACCAATAATGCTTAAATGTTTAGTTAATAAATATTTTTAAGAGCTGACTGATGACTATGATTCTTTTTCGACTGCACAGCATCCAGCCAAGCTTGAAAGAAGTGTTACAGCTACAGTATGTACACAAGAGGGCAGTGTGGTAACAGAGGTCAAGTAAGTGGCGCACAATAAATCCAGGCTTATGGTCCATAAGAGTTCAAAAGACATTAATAAGGCTAATAAGATCAAACCTTCAATCTGATACTGCCATAAAAGTAAGTTATACTGTTCAAACGCCAATGGCAGGAAAACTGTCCTGTTCCAGATAAAACATCTACTTAAAAATGAGACAAACAGCGGAATAATCAGCAAAAAGAATTTTGGACCATGTCAAAAACCTGTTCGTGCAACACTTAATATCGTGTGCATTGTGCCTTTAGTCCACATTTAAGTGCTCTCGTCCATTGAGACCTAATCCTATTAATGGACCGGTAGATTAGGGTCAGCCTCAGGATCAGCAGGATTAAATTAAATCTCTGCTAAACAACTGCACCATAACAAAGAGCAGAGACAGAGATCTATGAGGAAAGTGACACTGAGATAGGATAGGTTATCTTCATAAGTGCTCTATCAGTTACTTCGCACTGAGATACAGGCTGCTTCTGAAGTCACTGGTGCAGATTTCATTGGGGATTAACCCTTATAATTCCCCTTATGTTTTCTGAACTCCTGGGTCCAATCCAGTCATTACTGAAAATACAGGTACAAGCACATGCCACTGCAATCATAAATACAGCAAAGCTATATAGAAAATTCAAGTTTTATTTTTCCCAATAAAACATTTTAGCCCAAAATTAACACTATTTATTTTAATTAATTTACTTATTTTTAAATGTAAAAAAATCATCCACTCATATGAGCTGAAGACAATAAAACTAATTTATTTTATTGGATTGTCTCATGGGGGCTGGCAGGTTAAGGTCACATGACTAGTATACTACTCATTTATGTCACACTTTCAATCATGGAAATAAACTTCTGATGTGAACTGTAGTCATATTTTGTAATGTTATCTAGCTCAGAGGTTCTCAGTCAGGGGTCTGGGGCCCATCAGGGGGCTTCAACATGAATAAAAAGTACTTAAATAAATACATTATTTTTAATAATCAAATTCTAATCTAAATTAAAATGTTAAAATAAACATAAAATCATGTTGTAAGCTGAAATTTATTTCTCATAAAATATTATAATCATACATATATATATATATATATATATATAAAATGTAAATTAGTATCTTAATACTGTTTCATTCTGTTGACAAAAACAAGCAACTTTGTCATAGTTACAGCAGAAATTCTGGAAATAGTGTATATCAGCAAGTTGTTGAATATTGTGTTGGAGAACAAGGGGTCTTCAAGTCAAAAGAACTGATAACCACTGATCTAGCTAGCTAACATAAAAGAGTCCAATTTTTTATGCATGATATTGCAATATGTAACATCTTTATCAAACATATTACATGCTAAAAAATAAATAAATGCAATTTGTGAGGTCAGAGAAAATATTACCAGTTAAACCAGCAGAATGTGTCCTGGATTATCAGTCAAACTTAAACTTACCATTCACAGCACCTGACTGCTGAGAATGTTTCATAAAGCATTACTCTTTGTACACATGCAAAACTGTTTGTGTAAACCAGGCTTACCAGATCAAGCTTCTCTGATTTGAGCCGTATGTGGGGGTCCAGCGAGATCTTGGGTTTGGAAACAGTAGCTTGTCTCTGCGCGGTGGAGGCTGAGGGGGAAAGTGGGACAGTAATTCACCTACTTTAAGAGTCATACTCACATTCGAGCATTTAGTGGCTGGTGCTAGTTAGCTGCATTGGAAAATGTGGCCTTAATGTTTTTTTCCATTGTCTGGGAGCTCAAATGAATGGGTATTATATTAATACAATAAAGATTATGAACTGTGTGAGGGATTTGAATCGAGGGGGCGAGAGAGATAGCGATAGAGTAAGTGAGGTATTAACACCAGTGCTTTCAGTGGTGTGTGTAATGTTAAGCAACGCTGGCTATAAGAGCTATGAGATGATCACCCCCACCCCGAGGATACGCTCCTGTAGGGGATTTAGCTGCCTTCTGACGCTCGTGATTGACAGCTTGAGCTCAGACCCATCAGACTCACGCAGACTCAAGAGGTCCCATGCCGGGAATTCAGGACCAACACGCACAGCAGGAGCTCGCTCAGGGGGAGTGGATTTAACAGGTGGTACTGATGGTACACAATCCAGGACAACTAAAACAATCCAGATTAATGGTGCTTCTATGAATGTTGCACCAGAATTGCAAACGTGTGGAAAGCCAGCGTAACTGTCTGTTCGTTAAAGGGTTCGATCACAGAAAAATGGAATAATTACTTGCCTTCATGTTCCCTATCAGTCAGTCACGTTCGACGTAACGTCAGTGTGACTGACTAATGGGATCTCGCCCGAGAGCCCAATCACCTTCGAGTGTTAACA